>JAYDZE010261289.1:0-19569 GCA_034509125.1 Monilaria moniliformis
AGGATGAATCAGTTGCTGGAGGATTATATGAGGCATTACGTGACGGCCAATCAGAAGAACTGGGTTGATTTACTTGACATGGCTCAGTTTTGCTACAATCTACATCGGTCTTCAGCTACGGGTCCAAGTCCGTTCGAGATTGTCTATGGACAGCAGCCGATGGCTCCACATGAGATTGCGTTGCAGCGTACTGGAGGGAAGTGTCCGGCAGTGTATCATTTTGCTAGGGATAAGCAAGAGATGTTGGACGACGCTGGGGAGAGCTTGGCTAAGGCCCAACGTCGGATGAAGAAGTATGCTGATTCGAAACGATGTGATGTCGAGTTCGAAGTCGGGGAGAAAGTGTTGCTGAAACTTACTCCTCAAATGTGGAAGAAGATTTCTTCCAAGACTGTGCATCATGGCCTAGTTCAGAAGTACGATGGGCCATTTGAAATCGTGAAGAAGGTGGGATCTGTTGCCTATCGGTTGAAATTTCTGGATAGATTAAAGATACACCCGACTTTTCACGTTCCTTACTTGAAAAAGTTCTACAAGGGTGAAGCAGATTTGATGAGGGCGCAGAAGATGCATGCGCCACCCGTGATAAGGAAGCAGTATTCCAAGAGCGTGGAACGAATTCTCGATCATCGGACCATGGGCCAAAGTAAGAAAAATCGGCGGACAGATTACTTGGTGTTGTGGAGGGGTGAAACGAGAGCTGACACTACTTGGGAAAAGGCTGTGGATTTGTAGCAATTTGAGAAAGAGATTGTTGCATATATGAATGCAAAGGAGAAGGTTCCTCACCTTCGACGACGAGGCGTCGTCGAGCTCCGGTGGGGGAGGTCTGTTGCAGGGGTAAATCTGATGGTGCCAAGATGTGGCGAGCCACGGGCCACATCGTTGGGGAAATAGGTGTCAAGGTATTGGATTCGTGCCTTGGCTGGTTCGGAGTGGCAAGATTGTGAGGAAGGCCGTAGTCTTGGCCTAATGATGCGGTGCATCGGGCGTGTGGGGCAGCACTCGGCGGAGGGTTGCGTCGGGGGCACGTCGTGCCCGGCAAAGGGGTGAGCAGCGGGGTAGATGCGTGTTGTGTGCACGGCATCGGCCCCGACGAGCGCACAGCCCTACCTCTACCCGCGCACTATGTGTGCCGGATGAACTACGTATCGGCAACAGGGTTCGATCCCTGGTGGACGCGGAGCTGGCATGTGCGGAGCATACGAGACGGTGGTAAGCAGTTGCGCGGAGCCGGCATGTGCAGAGCATGCGGAGCATGCGAGCAGTTGAGGGGCAGTTGCGTGGGGCAAAACCGCCCCGATGTGCTAGAGGACGCTGATACCCGCCACTTGGCCCAACGGTTAGCACCCGACCGTCAAGATTGCTACGTCCAGTGATGGGGGATTGTCCATCACACATATACTGTATTCCTATGCCTTTGAGCAAGGAGAGACTTGACGTATTGTTGTATGCTTGTCTTTGGTGTACCTTTGTGATTATTGAGTATATTGCGAAGGTTAGGCGTGGTGCCCGTAATCTGTGTGTGCTTTACTATTCCGTTGTGTATTGTGATTAATTGGCTTGCTAACAACAAACGATAACAAGTAAATTAACATCAAATACAAGAGTTGGTGAGGGAGTGAAAGGCTGGTCGATCGAGAGGGTTGGCGCCGGCACAGAGCGTGCAGAAAAATTTCTACGCGTGTAACGCCCTATGACACTAACCCACGCAATCTTAGATTTTTCATAATCAGCCGTTTCTGGATTTTTGAAACTGCGGGTTAGAATGTCCTGGAGTCAGGCCAGAGCTTAGCTTTCTGAGAGAGATCGGACGTGCAGTGTTTCACAGTTACGGATAAAGAAGCTCTTGAAGGTGATTGCCTATTTTTTGCACCATATGATCTTTAATTAGAGTTAGGTCTACTGTGCTCATTCGTGTTGTGCCAAATAGAAGGTTTATGTCCAGCGCTGGATGCAGCACACGCACTCGCACATCTTGGAAAACTATGCTCGACCTTGACCACTGGCGCCAAGGTGGTAGTTAACTGCCGTGGCCGCGGCGAAGCTTACCAGTTTCAGATAGGATATGTACCGTTTGCAAATACTTAGACAAGAAAAGTGACAGTTTGGGCACCTTAAAGACGCATACATAAATAACTCAATTTCACACAAATTTTCTAGTTTCTGTAAAGAAAGGTGCAAACATTCAAATGCAGAAATGCCTCCATCTATGTTGCAAACTCATGCTCATATTTAATTAATACAGAGGCGCAGCCACATAGTTCCAAGTCCTAAACCAACACAAATGTGATATATAACCGGCAGCTAACAGATTAAAGTTCGAACAAATTTGATCATGCGACGTCGTAGATTCAAGATCTCATGAGGATTGAATCCAACTTCATATACAGGTAACACCAGAAAAAAAAAATCAGAACATCATTGAAATGGTTTAGGACCACTCAAGAAATTCCAGCAGGTACAACATTGCTCAAGCAAAGCTGAGAACCAATAACTTGCACGCTGACAAGGCAATGAACACGTCATAAAAACTCTACCGCATAAACCAAATTACAAGGGATTTAACTGTGCATTTTAATTCCATTTGACACAAAATCAATAAAGGAGATTTCAATAAATCTCCTCATGTTTCGGAAAGCAATCATCTCATAAACCAAAATGTGCACTAGGGAAGACCAATCTAGTGTTTCTACTTGTAAAGGGGAGTACATCCAAGAAACTAACACAAAAATGATGAAATCTGAATCGCTTCCTGCCTAAAGGAATATTTGTTAACAACAGCATATAAAAAGAAATGCGGTCAATACAGCTGCAATCAATTTCCTAATGCTTTCATTCCACAATGAAGAACCAGTGTATTCCATCAGAGAAACACTTTCATATTCAAAAAATCCCTCTACTCTTAAGCACAGAATAGGATCAATTTATCAGCAACTGGGTGCTGAACAATACTTGCTCCACCAAGGTTCTACTTAGAAGTTCAAACATACATATTGAAATATAGCAGACATGAAAACAAATGTACCCATATATGTACAACCTTGCCTCAGCAAAACAACTATGTCCCTGCAGTTGGCAGTGCTGCCATGAATGAGTTGTAAGATGATTCCAGGTCGAAGTGCAGCTGGCGAGCCTGCTGCTCAGTGAGCTCATCTGCAGCACCCATTTTCGATAACCTGGCAATCCAGTCTCGCATCTTTGTCTTCCCCTCAAAATCATGTGGCAATATAGAAAGCTTATTGAGAGAAGCAGAGAGATCAGACAACAGCGGGTGGACCTGATCAACTGCAACCATGTTTAGTTTCAAGGAGTCCATAGCAGTAATAAAATTCTGTACACACTCGGCCACAATGGCAGCAGATGTCGTATTTGTTGTCGCAGCAGCCGCCCTGTGCTCAACGGTTGCAGGAACCCCAGATGTCACAAGGCGGTTTATGGCTGCAGGACAATCCATCTTGTAAGTATCATGGAACCTCTCAATGCTAGGTACAATGTCTTTCAACGTGGAAGCCAGCGTTTTGAAATGGGCAATCAACTTTTGGCATTCAACCTCATACTCCTGTGGAGATATTACGTCCCGCACATAAGCTTTCTCAAGCTTCTCGGTTGCCTTTATAATCGCAAAGAGCTCAGCGAAATTGTCATACATCTCTCTTTCGCGCTTGTCGTTCCATAGCTTAACCTCCATCTAGTATAGATACATATGTATGTAGATATCGGATTGGAGAAGAGAACGGGACACGCGCAAAAAGAAGCACACTCTTACCACTGCAAGCTCAAAAACCAAACATCAGAATCATAATTCCGAATACAATGCCAATTATTCCCAAAAGAAAAGAATTACACGCTCGAAACAGTAGGCAAATCACAATTGAAGAAATCCCCAATTTGCAGGTGGCAACTTACAAACAGAAAGAAAACAAGCGAATCAACAGGCGCAGGTTTCTACAAATCTAAAATTCGTTACAATTCATATCAGATCAACGAAATAATGATTATGCACTCAAAACCTATATTAAAAAGGTCAGTAAATTCCGAAACCCTATATTCATCGCACACAACCCCGGATTGTTCTAGGATTGATAATTCCGACGAAGAAACAAATCATCGCCAAGAACAGGCATAATATTGTTCCACAAAACTATTAAAACAGATCCAATCATACCTCAGAACATAGGTTTCACCGGAAGAACCATAATTAACAAATAGAATTCCAATAAATTAAAATACAAAGCAAAGTTACAAGGGAGGAATATCTCTAGAGGGAGATAGAAGAACTTACAGGGAAAGAAAACGCGGTTTGAATTATGGGAAGAGTGTTGCAGAGGGGGGGAGAGCAGGTTGTCTGCCAGTCTGAGATTGCGTGTGGGGTTTAATCAAAAAATCTATATTTCAGAATAAATTATTCATAGTCGTCTGTGCTGGTGCCCCTCCATTGTTTTGCGTCCTCTTCTTTTTCCGCTGTCGAGATTTAGCTTCTTCGGTCCGGCCCAAATCGTAAATATCAACTGATGTGGCCCTCTTTATAAATACAAGCCCCTCTCGGCCTCGGTCAATACAGTATGTTCAGAATCAATGGCACCGCCATGAGAAGAGAGGGAAGAAGAAAAATGCAATTTAGTCTCTGGGCCATGTTAAAATGTTGGGCCTTTGATGTATAAATTTAATTTAAAAACGGGTGTTGGACTTTTGAATTTTTGTTTGATGCTTCTTTAGGAATCCGTACATTGTGTTAGTTTATACTTGGCCAGAATCCATTCTCTCCAACTTCCCCAAACTTTCAACTCAAAAACTTCCCCAACAACTCACCAAGTTTATCGTAGCAACTTTCTGCTGGCAGATTTCCTACAAGTTTCAATCGGTAATTTCTAAACTCAAGTTTTAAGCCTATGTTGTAGAAATTTTGCTATTATATATATCCCGACGAGAACCTCATCACTCAAAAATCATATTATCTTGCAGTAAATCTATAACCACAGCAAGCTATTTTCAATCAATTTTGATGTACAATTTCACAGATATATAATTCCATCTAGTTGCTTAAGCATAACCACATTCACCAAAACCATTTCACGTATATTTCCATGATCTTGCCTACACTAGTTTAGTTTGATGAGTGAGAATATTTCCATGATCTTGCCTACACCATTTCACAAATGATATAGAAATTGAAAAGAACTAGATTAAAAAAAATGAGAGAGAATAGAAGGTGGGGAAATTTTTGTTGCTGATTGAATTTGAACCGTGGGGATTTGATGAGTGAAAAGAGGGCTGGACTTTGTGGATGTTGCCGAGGCGTAATTGGGGAGGAATGGCGCCGGGAGAGCTGGCTTTGAGGGGGACTTGTTGGCCGTTGGCCCAAGTCACAGGCGACAGGGATGGCTGGTCGTGGCCGAGAAGAATGCGGCCAATCGGCAGCGGCGGCGGTGGTGTGCTGTTTCGCCGGGATTTTCGAAGAAGTAGATGTGCTGTTTCCGTTGTAATCGAGGACGGCGTTCGGCGGCGGTGGTGGTTGAGCAGAAAATTTCCCCGGGAATCTAACAGAGAAGAACAAGATTAGATATTTGAGGGGAAGAATTTTTCAGATTTGTGAATGGGGAAGGAGACGCAATCTGGAGAGTTGAGAGAGAGAAGCGAAGGATAAGAGAAAGGGAGAGTTGGGCCTTTCTTGGTGGAGTATTGGATCGAAAGTGTTGATTTGAGTTAGGCCCAAATTTTGGAGTTGATTTAGTTTGGAAAGCGTTACGCTGTTGGGTCTTAGGAAAGAAAAGAATAATAAGATTGGGTGGACCATAATGAAGAATATGAATTTCTTTATGTTTTCAAAAATTCTCTTGAGATTGAAACATTTTTAGAAGTTTAACTTCTGATAGAAAGTTTTTGATAAATCAAGAATGATGCTAAATGTTTCAGTAAATTAATTCTTTAAGTCCAATTAATTTAGAGGTGGTCTATGGTGCATACATCCCGCATGGGTGCGATGGAGTTTCACACCCGGAGGTGACCCCGGCCCCTCCGCCACCTTAATGTATTAGTTATATTATGTAAATGTGATTTCTTAAGAGTAAATGTGACCTTTTTTAAAAAAATAAATGAAATTATGCATACAAAGCAGGAGTTGTATTAATTAGGTTAATGAGATTTTAAAAAAAATAAAAAATTATGCACACAAAGTATAAGCTGAAACATTTTTTTAATTATTGATTCGGTCAATTTGTGTGCGGGTTGGATCTGTGCACGGAGCCCCATCTGCATGCATGCGGACGTCCGCATGACGTCCACATGCATGCAGCATGGGACTTTTTGCGATTAACTTATTCCAAGTTTAGGTAGGCTCTTACTGTCTTACAATTTATTATTCTACTTTTACATGATTAGGTGCAGTGTGATTAAGATCTTAAAGTTGATTTTGTTTGCTTGACTTCACTTTCAGTTCAAGTTTAGGAATCGGGATCTCATTTCATGTATGTCATCACTAAAATTGTGTTACAGATTGCGTTGCAAGTGGAGAGACATGGAGTGGTGTGTGTCGATGCCCAAAATTGAACTTCACGCGCATCTCAATGGCTCAATCAGAGACTCCACAGTGCTGTACGGCCAACTCTAAATCCCACTGTTTCATTTCTCTCATTTTATGTTGATACTACTGATAGTTAAATGATCTTTGGCATGGTTTTTCTTTTAACATGAAAATCATCATGTGCAGGGAGCTTGCTAGAGAATTAGGGGAGAAGGGTGCTATAGTTTTCTCAGACGTTGAGCACGTTATTCTGAAAAGTGTGGCAATCCTCTTTCTGTTATAATCCTGTTCAGTTTCGTATTACTGTGTAGTCTTTCTTAATTATTAAGTAAATTCCCGTTTAATTTAATCCCAATTGTTGAAAATTGAGATTAGGACCTGCTATTGTGTACTCGAAGTCCATTTTTTTTATTCTTAGGTGCCTTGTGGACTTCAATTTGTTTGGCATTGATGGATTTAGGCAAGATGAACATTGAATTTTGAGGTGAGATGTTGACCTAGAAGTGACTTGAACATTGTGTGTTTCCAGGTGATCGAGCTCTGAATGAAGTATTCAAGTTGTTTGATTTGATTCATATTATTACAACCGACCACAAAACTGTTGCTAGGATAACAAAAGAGGTGAGGATGCAGAGATTTTTCAGGTGGCTATTGTCCTGTATCCCACGCTTTTCACCTTCTCATATGATATTCATCTTCATGTGGACAGGTTATTGAGGATTTTGCTGCAGACAATGTCGTTTACCTGGAATTAAGAACGACTCCGAAGGTAAATTATTTATTGCTTGGAGACTTCTTGACACATGCCTGTGAAGATAATCTTGTTATTATGGACAGAATCTTTGTACTATTGAGATTCATAATTTTGGCAGATCAGCAGGGTTTGTTTTTTTTTGCCAATGTATGATTTTAAATTGATATTTCTGTTACACTTTTGAAATGCAGAGGAATGATTCTAAAGCTATGAGCAAGCGCTCATACATGGAAGCAGTTCTAGAGGGCATAAGATCTGTCACTTCAGTTGAGGTAGATCTTTCTGGTAAACTGAAGACAGATGCTTTTGTACATTCTCATTCAGTGGATGGTTTATGCAATGGCATTGGAAGCAAGAAGATATTTGTGAGGCTACTTCTAAGTATTGACCGTCGTGAGACAGCTGAAGCTGCTATGGAAACTGTAAGTTAGTCTATGACCAGAAGAAGCTCCAGGTTTTAAGCTGTTTTGGATCTAGAGACCTTAGGGTTTGTTGCCTATTTTTGAAGGTGGAGCTTGCTGTGGAACTTAAAGATTTTGGAGTAGTGGGCATAGATCTTTCTGGCAACCCTAATGTTGGTCAATGGTAGCTTACACTACTTGTTGTCATACATGATGAACACCAACATTCTGTTTGCATGGAGATGATGAATTGCTGATTCTTCCTTGTATAGGCTGACCTTTTTACCAGCTTTAGAGTTTGCTAAAAAGCAAGGCCTTGCAATTACCTTACATTGTGGCGAGGTGTATTTTATCTGTTCCTTCTATAATTTCCTTTCTCATGGTGCCGAAAATTGTTGTTATTCTAAGCATTTTTTCTACAACCTAGTGTTTATAGGTGCCGAATCCAGTTGAAATTCGTGCAATGCTAGATTTTCTTCCCAGGAGAATTGGGCATGCCTGTTGCTTTGAAGATGAAGACTGGAAGCTTTTGAAAAGACTTGAAATTCCAGTTAAGTTTTCTTTTCTTTTCTTTGTTTTGTGCTTCTCTTTCTTTCTTTCTTTCTCCATCTTCTTCTTCTTTTTTGTAGACCTGTTGCAGCATTTTTTGGTTGCATAAGAAGGCATGCTTAATAAATATTACATGGTTTAAGCTCATTACAAACACAACACTCATTTTTTCAATGTATTCCTAAACTAGTTTCAAAAATCAACATGGATTACATGGTTATGCTCATTACCAACACTCCAACCGTGTTTTGACAATATTACTAAAATAGTCTTTGAAATTGAACAAGATCGTTGTCAGTGCATGTTGCATAATGTGTTGTATTTTCGCTTATTGATGTTCCTGGTTAACTGTTCATTTTAACAGGTGGAGATTTGTTTGACATCCAACATTAAAACGGAAACTATTGCTTCTGCAGATGTTCACCACTTTGGTTAGATTCCATAACTCCTTCTGAATGTGGTTTAGATGTTCTATGCTAGCATGGTCTGAATGTCAATGATCTCACATGTGTTATACTAATTTCCACATTGATGAAAAGAAGAAAAATTTAAATATATAGTTTGTAAGAGCTTCATGTTTCTTGCAGCTGATCTATATAAATCAAACCATCCTCTGATTTTGTGCACTGATGATAGCGGGGTCTTCTCTACCAGTCTATCTGCTGAGTATGCCCTTGCCTCATCTGCATTTGGTAGGTCTAGTATTTTTTTTTTTTTAAGTATGTGAATAAATGATGTTCATAGCATCATGAATAATTTTTATGTTTTCTTTTCACTTTCTGATATCAAGATCTTGGAAAGAGGGAGATGTTTCAGATAGCGCAAAAAGCCATAGACTTTATTTTTGCAAGTGGGAAAGTGAAGGAAGATTTGAAGGCAATATTTGCGTCAGCTCTCACGAAACTCAGCTAGTATATCTCTGTTAAACAAAGAACTTGTGCGCGTTTTTACCGCTCCATGTAGATATATTGTGCTGCAAAGGGAAGAGAGAGATGATGCAGTTGTATGGTTACAAATTAAACATTGGTTTAAAGTTATCCCAATAGGCCATAATTATCTGATTTCAGATTATTAAATTATCCACCACTTTAAAGGGATCATCAGTTGCACTCTCGAGAGATCATCATTTTAATCACCACCGGGATTTTCTCACGAAATATAAATTCCCAATCACCTCCACTTATTAATATATAAGACGTGAAGAAAGTATCAACTCTTTGGACGGCTCACCTAAGAATATATTTGACTTGATCAGTCACCAATAAATTTAAAGACCAATCAATTCGAAATCAAAAATGCGTTTAGCTTAGCTGGACCAGGTAAGTGGCATTCATGCATAATTATGGCCTGATTCTAAACTTAAAGAGGAGTGATTGGTGCTGATATAACCCCTTCAGTACAGCATATGATCATTCCATCCTTACTCTATTCATAATAATGCAAAACGGCAGGTGATGTAAATGCTTCTCTGTCCAGCAAAAGTCCCACGCTCTCCATTTTGAACTTCTGAACTCAATCATGTCAATAAGTAGTAAGTAGTAAATTTGAAGGCAAGAAGATGATCAGAACCGCAAGTTAACAAGAACAAAATCAAGGCTCCATCATACACACACTTGATCATGAGCGGGAGGGTGCCGTTGGAGGTGGGCACGTGCGGCACCATCGGATCACTTCTCAAGAGGGAGATCGACTACTTCAGAAACGTCGACTTTGAGCGTGCGGAGACCACCTCTCAAGAGACGGCTTTTGGAGGGCGTAGCTCGTGGCCTAGCTTTAGATTTTCAATGTCAAATTGGACAAGGAAGAAGAGAATGAGCAGTGGGATCTGCTCCGTCGTTGAAGTTGCTGACAGAGACCGTCTCAATGATATTCCTGGTTATGGTTATCTAAATCTTAAAGTTCATTCCCAGAGATATGATGTATAATGTTTGGTTTATATGTATTAGTGTAAGTACTATGTTCTTGAAATATATGTCCAACTGCTTGATCTATATTTTTAAGTTTCAAATCATGTTTAATTCAAAGACAAGATTTTGTGATAAAGCAATCCATGTCCAAATATCTAAAAGAATCAAGATATATAGTTTTTGTACAATTCTAATTTTACATGAAAACTCCACAATTCTCTGGTGTGATTTGGATTGACAGCTGCAATCTTCACATAGGCTACAAGCACTCTAATTATATGTTCGACATGAAAAGAAACTGGTGAATCAGAACTCATCCATTTCTGCAACAGCTTCATCTGTCCTGATGGCTAAGTACTCGAGCGCAGTGACGACGTCTGCAATGAGGGGCCGGGTGTTGGCTTCGTCTTGGATGCACATGGCTGCAACAGCAAGAGCCTGGTACAGACTCTTGACTGGATAATTCCCTTCAAGCAAAGGATCTGCCATCAACGTGAACTTCCTTCTATCCTTGAACAGTGGCTTTGCCTGCAAAGTCACAATTAGTACTCAAGAAAATCTTGATTGGAAATTATATTTACTTACCCAATCAACTAGATTCTCCTCTTCAGGTGGCTTTCTCCCATCAATAGCTCTTCTTCCCGAAATGATCTCCAGAAACACCACCCCGAAGCTGTAAACGTCGGATTTAGTGGTGAGCTGACCCGTCTTGGCATACTCTGGCGCGCAATAGCCGTACGTCCCCATCACCCTCGTGGACACGTGATCCTGCTCCCCCGTCGGGCCCAGCTTAGCAAGCCCGAAATCTGAAAGCTTAGGTATGAAATTCTCGTCCAACAGTATGTTGGAGGCCTTGAAATCTCGGAATATAATAGGAGGATTTGCAGTATCGTGCAAGTACTCTAGCCCTTGAGCTGCGCCTTTAGCTATCTGCATCCTTGTGTACCAATCCAGAGGCTTCCTATTTGGAGGCAAATCTATCATCAAAATGGAAGCACTAGTTAATATAATTGTCATTTCATTTCATCAGTTTGAGACTTGTTGTCTACCAAGAAGGTGATCTTCTAGAGAGCCATTGAGCATGTAGTCGTACACCAATATCCTCTGACGGCCGTCAGCGCAGTATCCGATCAAGTTGACGAGGTTGGGGTGGTGAACGAGGCTCAATGTCAGAACCTCAGCCAGGAACTCGCGGTTTCCTTGAACGCCGTTCCTGTCTAGCTGCTTCACTGCCACATTCTGCAGAAATAAATTATTAACCCATGTTTTGATCACAAAAGTTAATTAATTACAATATATATGCATATATTACTTGATTTGTTTTGTTGAGGTATCCCTTGTAGACCCTCCCAAATCCTCCTTCCCCCACCAGCAGCTCCGAGTTGAAGTTCTCCGTCGCGGTTGCCAGCTCCCGGAAGGTGAAGACCTCTGCCGGAACTCGAGCTTTTCCATTTCTCAGTGCTTCTTCTGCTAAAATCCTTTGCTTTATTGCACCTGCATCATATAATCAAAGATTACAAAGGAAAGAGAAAAGGTACAACGGGAAATGATATTTGTTGTGGATTCTAACTGGAATTCAATGAGACACTTCTAGGGACTGTGGAGTATGCATCTGCATCATCATAAACCCAACTTTTCGAGTTACAACGAGATTTTTTCTTGATTTCACTTTTGCTGATCCTGCAACATGAAAGAATGCTCATCTCTTCTTTCTGGAATTCCAATTAGATCATCAAACACTAGTTACTCCCCACTTGTATTATATGACGATCAAGAAGAACTTCAAAAACAGACTTATTACTCATTAAAGAATTTGTGTACAGATTGGCCCTTATAAAGAAAGATACAGTTGGAAATTTATAACTTATTTAGGGAGGATTGAATGAGGATATCTTGGGAAGACGACGAGAAATGCAGCAATAAATCATGGCAACAACTACTTTCCAGGCCACCTTAATGACATCATACCACGTCCGCCACTCGGATATTTGAAGGTCGCATTTTTTTTCAACTGTTTATCGTTAAGTTCGACCAACTTAATTAGTAGTATAATTTTATTTTCTTTGGAAGGAGAAAATTGTGACTGTGTTTGTCAAAGTTAAAGGTGGTGTATAGTTTTTATGAAATTAAATGGCGTTGCATACCACAACTAATTGTAATTGGTGACAGCTAAATATATGGCCAGATTGTGTAGTTGAAGTAATTAAATAGAGCCATGACCTGTTGAGGTGTTGCAAAGATGGGAACGACCCCTACTCAACTCTCTGCATGTGGACCATAATTCCATCTATTTAATGTTAATTTATTGCTATTTTATTGGTAATTGTTTTTTGTTTAATTTTGCTTTTGAATCTTGATTAGCAAACCAGTTCTTCTAATCGGATTATATATGATTTCGACATAAGTATATAAAGTAATACTGCAGTATGTATAGAGATGATAAGGTAAAATATCAAAGTAAACCATGGTGACGATGAAAAGCTTCTTCTAACAATCTAACGAATTTAACTTATCTTTGGAATTGGATTTTATTCTGAATTAATTTTGAATATTGAAAAGTATCTCTAAATACTTATAAGAGAACCTTTTTTTTTTTTTTTTTCTTAAGTGAACTAGCGAAAGAACTTTCTATGCCTTTTGACCCGATTATTTTGCTAAAACTTCACATATATGAGCAAATACTCTTTAAAAATAATCAACACTAATTAATTATCTTCTTCTAAGTAAAGATACCTTTTAAGAGTCTTTTTTATTTATTGCGGCTTTAAAATAGATATTCACTAGTAGAGGATGCTTATATAATGAATTACTATTTCTTTTCGATTATGAACTTAGTTCTTTATATGTATATTAATTTTATATATATATATAAATAATATTTTAACATTATACTAACAATTTTTTTATAATCATACAAAGATTATTATTCAGATTAATTTTTTATTAGTATAGAAGGGAAAAAAATCATCACTTCGCTTAACCAATTTAATTTGATTCTTTTCTTTTCAAAAAAATAAATATCGCTATTGATATGTCACCAGCGACTCACTTTGAGTTACGGAACAAGCAGCTAGGGATGTCAATTTAGCCCGAAACTTGTGGGTTAACTCGATAACCCGATAGGGTTAGGACTGAAAAATTATAATCCGAAAAAAATCTCAATTTGAATGACCCTAAACCGAATAGTTCGCAACCCGATAGGGTTAGCCCGAAGATAGCCCGAGCCTCATAGGGTCGACCCAAAAAAAAGTGAGTTCTCATTATTTTATCAAACTTCATTATTTTAATTTTTTCAAACTTTTGAAAGCTAGTATAATAATTTTTTTAAATGTATATAAAATTGTGTTTTGATTCAATATTCGAAAGTTATATTCATCATTTTACTTTTTTATATTTTACTATAATATTTAATATAATAATTTAGATTCAAAATATAAATAACGATAACCATTTATGAAAAATGTATGTTCTTACTTCTCTAAGAGTTACATAATACATTTGAGTTGAATCAACATTCATTTGTGGATGTATTTCTTTATTAGAAATATATAGTTATCAAGATTAATATATTAATTATAAAAAATCATAAATTCTTTTTTGAGCCCGATTAACTGAAATCCGATAAATTAGGGTTAGGGTTGAGAATTTCTAGCCTGAAAAAATTACAACCAGAATGACTCATAACCGAATAGCCCGACAACCTAATAGGCTTGGCCCGATTAACATCCCTACAAGCAGCGAAAGGCAACGAGAGGCAACGATAGGGACAAGTCAAACACATGCAGCAGCCTGGCCTTCGTACGTGCCAACGCAAATTACCTTTCTCTCGTCTCTCCAAAACCATGTCTCAAACCCTCCGAGCAATGCCAAAAAAAATCGTTAATGGCCATATTCCGATCACTCAAAGCCCTAATTTCTCAATCTTCAAAGAAAGTATCCAATCCGTTATTTTTAGAACGTTCTTCTCCCTCTCTCTCGCCTTCGCTTCCCCAATTTCCTTTGCATATCCACTGCCCAGTAACTGATTCGTATTTTAGAGTATAAATTTGATTAATAAAGAATTGCTCACAAATTATAAAATACCCTAAAATCACTTCTAATTGTAAGATAACAGTGTCGAAAGTAGTAATTAGGGGTCGAACACACATGGAGGTGGAATGGTTGTTTAACCCGAAAATAAAAGGGAAAACTTTGGAAAACATAATAAAAATAAAGAAGTTGAAAATAAATGATCAAAGAAAATCAAAGGCAAAAGTTGGTTTCGACAAGATGAAAAATGTTATCCCTAATATGTTTCAGATGATTATTGTAAATGACTTACTCAAATCTGGGTTCCTAGTTCAATTTCATGGCATAAGAGATTGTGTCTATTTTACACTCTAACAATACTAAACATGTCAGAAGAATTGTAGAATTAAGATAAGTTGAACATGTCTCAAAATTCTTTAATATTAACCTAAACTCCTGTGGAAGCTCAGTAAATCCAGATTGGTATTTAAACACGTTCGACACAAAAGATTAAAATATTTAATTACTTAAACCTAGACTTATGTGGAAGCTCAGTAAGACCTAGATTAGCTATTAATTACATTAATTAACCTTCAAACTTTTCTCTAAACAATGAAAAGTACTTAAAAACGGATGAGAACTCAATAAACAAACGTGAAACCTTAGGGAAAATATTACTCCCTCCGTCCCAATTCAAATGACCCACTTTCCTTTTCGGTTTGTCCCAATTCAGATGACCCACTTCCTAATATGGCAAAAAATTAGGAAATAATAAGAGGTATCTAATCCCACTTTATTGCATTAATTAATAGTTTTTTTTATCTCTCTTCATTAATTTATCTAACAACTTTTTTTCTCTCATTCTCATTTCTCTCTCCTTATTAATTCATCCACCAACTCATTCTCTCTCCACTTAAACTTCCTAATTAAAATCTCCTAAAATACCGTGCCGAAATCCAAATTGGTCATCTGAATTGGGACGGAAGGAGTATATAACTTGATTTGAATCAAATACCCCCAAACTTAAGTCTTGCTCGCCCTCGAGCAAAATAAACTGTACAGCACAAAGGGTTCAGAGACACTCAAATCATGAAACAACTACATCAACTCTCATCAAGCCAGATTCACTACAATTAGCAAAATAGCACAAGAAGACTCTATTCGTCCCCTAAAGTACTCGTAAAAGCATTCAAACAACAAACTGTTTCCTGATGATTAAGTCATCATGCACATTCTAACAAGTCTAAGTAATGTCTCTTGTATCTCAAACCGTCGTCATCAACTCATCAAGTAGTAATCACCTAACAAATTCATGAAATCATGATCAAACTTCTTCACACAGTCATGTGAGTTTAACATCACTACCAAAGAATCGAAGTATGAATCAAAGGGACTTTTTTTCTTTGGTTGTAATGTGGCTTAGGCAAAGGTAGGATAACCATATGAGAAGTAGTTTAAAAGCTACCAAAAGCAAGTACTAATGTAATCATCCTAAAAACAACCACCAACTTAATAATCTTTTGATCCATGCACCCAACTACCTCAAAACTTGAGAAATTTATACTGAAGGAATCAATTAACATCGAAGCTCATTTATTTTTCCTCTCAACATTTTAAAAAAAATTATAGGCCTTGGCTTTTTCTTTTGCTTTTGTTTTTTCTTTTGATATTGGCCACCTTTTTCGAAATCATGAGCTTTAAAATTGTACAACAATCCTCCATTTCATCTCCCATATATAACAATTCAAATTCTACCACCAAACATATATTCTTCTATCTCCTTGTACACAAAGCGAACAATCTCCCACTGATTAATTAATACTTCAATTTAGTAGCAAAGATTGAAAAGAAGGCTAATACAACAAAGATTGGATCAATGTGGCTAGATTTTGTGGCTTAGTGTTTACTCAAAGGAATAGACATTCAAGCTGAAAGTGGTTAACTAGGGGATAATGATGGGTTAGACATGTGATCTTTTTAGCTATGGGGCTCAATCCTATTGCATTTATCATGTTAATACTTCAACACTTAGTACTGAATCAAACTCATGACACAACTCCACGAATTAGCTCAAAAACAATTTCACAAGATTTACTAGATTTTCACACTCTCATTGACTCAAGAAATCGGAAACAATCAATAATGCTATTTCCCTATCAAAACATGCATAACTTATCTTTCTTCAGAAACAACTTGTCTATCTAAAAGCTCAACTAGAGTTATCTAGGGGAAAGATAGAGCATAACTAAGCATTTCACCTAGTCGCTACGAACCTAACTAATGATCATTAGCGAGCCATTTCATAATTCAACCCAAAATATTTAAGAGAAAGAAATTCAATGAGAATCAACCCCCTCCAAACTTAAACATAACATTGCCCTCAATGTATGAAAATAAACAAGTAAAAGAGAGAGTTAAGAAAGCTCCTCCAAACTTGGGACGAAAATTCCATGAAGCACACGGGCGGGTGGGGGGGCATCATCTCCTTCTTGATTAACATTCATTCCTAGTATGCTCCTGCATAAACAAAAACAAGAGAAAAATACTCAATTCAACTAAAAAAATACCAGGGGAAAGAATTGAGCAAAGAAAACCGCCAATTTATTTAAAAAATTAAAAAAAATAAAAATTAAAAGATTCGTTGGGTTGGCTCCCAACCAGCGCCTTTGTTTATAGTTGTTGGCTCGACTTAGTTCATCTCTAAGATCACTTCACCACTTTTTCCATTTCGATGGTAACCTCTTCACCATTGATCCTGAAGGTTGCAACATTCTCTTTTGCCTCTAGCAGCACATCTCCTGTAGCTAAGAATGGTCGCCCGAAAAGTATATGTATATGCTTGTCTTCTTTCATATCGAGAATGATGAAATCGACAGGTAGAATAAACTTGTTCACTTTTACCAGGACATCCTCGACGATCCCCATTGGCTTAATGATGGAGTGGTCAGCCAATTGGAGGTCGATGTCTATGGGTTCCATTCTATCTATCAAGCCTATTGTACGAGTTGTATTTAATGCCATAAGAGAGATCCACGATCCTTGATCAAGCAAACATTTAGGGTAGAGTTTGTCCCCAATCTCACAAGGGATCAGACAACTTTCTGGATCTTTCTTCTTCAGTGGTATCCGTCCAGTGATTAATTGGGAACAGTTTGCACTCAATGGCACCACGCCTTGTTCTTGAGTTCTTCCTTTCTTTGCCAATAACTCTTTGAAGAACTGCAAACATTTAGGAAAATTCATAAAAAGATCAACAATAGGAATTTCAACACTTACCTTCCTGATGACATTCATCATCCATTCGAAGTTTCTCTCCTGCATCTTCTTGTTTTTCTTTATTGGGAATGGAGGAGTTGGGATGAAGTCCAGAATGTTGAATAGACCCTTTGGATCTCTTGCTGGGCTCAATGGTGCTTTTGGGCGTGATGGTCCCTCACTTGGTGCAACAGCAGCTTTTTCATGTGTCCCATCTTTGGTTGCCTCAGCTGGTGGAGAATTCAACTCTTTTCCACTCCTTAGCCTGATTGCATTGCATTGCTCCTTATCCTTTGATTAGGTATGGTGTCACTTGGTAAAGTACCAAGAGCTCTTGTATGCAAAGCTTGAACCAACTGCCCGATTTACATCTCCAGATTTCTTATAGAAGCATCAAGATGGCCAAACTTCTCTATGGTCTATTCTCTAAACTGCTCGTTCTCTTTCTGACTCCTTATCATGAACGAGAAAATCTGCCCCAGCTGGTCTTCCAAGGTTGACTTTCTAGTATCAAAACCTGAAGGGGGCTGGTTAGGACCTTGCTGATTCCATCCACCTTGTTGTGGCCTTCATTGTTTTGATTATTGTACTGCTGTCCTTGGTTGAACCATTGTCTATTGTTACCAACATAATTGACATCTTCAACTCATTGCTGAATAAGAGGGCATTGATCAGAATGGTGACTACTTTGGCACACTCCAGATTTTACGAGCAAGGCGGTAGGTGGTTGAGGATTCAACTGTAGGGTCATCACTACCTTAGCTATTTTGGCCATTTGTGTACTTATGTTGGCCAGTTGTGCCTCTAAAGTACTCATTCTTTCCAAATCAGCAGTAACTCCAAACGTGTCGGCTCTCTTCACAGAAGCTCTCCTTGGATTGTACCAGTTCCTTTGGTTTGCAGATAGCTTCTGAAACAACTCTCGAACTTCATCATGCGTTTTGTTGTCCATGTCTCCACCAGTGCTAGCATTGATCAATGCGATACTTTCGTGTGTCAAACCTTGGTAGAATTTAATCAAATCTCTACCCCTTGCCAGACCGTGACTTGGGCACTTCCTCAGCATTTATGAAAACCTCTGCCATCCATTTGCAAATGATTCGTCGCTCTGTTGCTGAAATGATGTAATGGCATCTCTGAGCTTCTCTATCTTGGCAGGTGAATTATATTCCATCAGAAAATTTTGCTTTAATTCTTCGAATGTAGCAATGTTGTACCCTGGCAGTGAGTCGTACCATTCTCTAGCTTTATCTCTCAAGGAGAAAGAGAACAACGCCCTCTTGATTCTGTCGTAAGGGATCCCTTGTGGCCTATGATTGCCTGTGAGCTCATGAAAAATATTCAAATGGGAGATCGGGTCCTCATCTTCTCTTCCATGGAAGAGACTACCGCCATTCAGCCAAGCTGATGTAGTGAGGATGGATGTTGACGTTTTCCATTGGGTAGGCAAAATCTTCAGGATGATTGGCTCACCAAAGCTCTCTACAGGTGGATTATGCACTCCATTGCCTTGATTGTTTGCTGCTATCTCTTCAATCTCGGACTGCTCTGATTCTGAACTTTCCAGCACGGTACCGTACATCGGATTACTTCTCACAGGACTTGAACAACCCGGAAAGCTTTCCATTTCCAGACCTCGAGGTAATTTTCTATGTCTTGTGAGTAAACTGAACTGCGGTGGACCTCTAGATCGAGTATGGTGCATTATTTGTGCTCAATAATTTTTCTATAACACCAGCACAACAGAATATACACCAACACAGTACAGAAGAAAAAGATGAAAAATAAAATCCAAAAATATGCTAAAAACAAAGTAAACAAATATAAACAACCAATTGCAACTCCCCGGCAACGGCGCCAAAAACTTGATGCAGATTTTAGAGTGTATATTCGATTAATAAAGAATTGCACACAAGTTATAAAATATTCTAAAATAACTTCTAACTTCAAGAGAACAGTGTCAAAAGTAGCATTTAGGGGTCGAACCCATATGGAGATTAATTGATTGTTTAACCCAAAAAATATAACTGAAATAGAAGATTTTGAAAATAAAAATAAAAATAAAGAAGCTGAAAATAAATGATCAAAGAAAGTCAAAGGCAAAAGTTGGTTTCAATAAGATGGAAAAGGTTATCCCTAATATGTTTCAGATGATTATTGTAAATGACTGAC
>JAYDZE010261400.1:0-19562 GCA_034509125.1 Monilaria moniliformis
CATTATACGAAGTAAATGTCAATTAAGAAAATAATTTAAAATTGTTATGGTAAAAAAAATGAAATTAAGAAAAAAAAGTTGTTATTGATTAAGCTAAACATGTATCTTAATACAAATAATTATTCTAACTAAACAACTTCCCTAAAAAAACGGCTACTAAGGAGGTGCACAAAATTAGGGGAAAATGGATTTGACAAAAAAACCCTTTCTTCAATTATTATATTAAAAATTATTTTACACGTCACAGTTTTAACCGTTAGATCGAATAATCAGATGGTTAGGCTTTGGTCTGCTTTATGCATTAAAAAGTAGTTATAATTTGAATACATCCATATATATATACATATATATATATATATAGTGACGATTCACGGTGGATGCATCTTTCTTGCTGAATGAATGCAAATCTGAGTTCGAATTCTAGAGGTGGCGAAATTTTTATTTTTTCATTGCATATACAGTTACTTTATTTGTTTAATGCAAGTGTCCTCACACTCTCATAATAACAAGATTTTTATTTTAACCCACCCTTATATATATGTGTGTGCACGCGCGGTAATCGTGAAAAATATATTTTTTTCGTGAAAATGTGAGAACAGTGCACTGTATATATAAAATTATTATATTCATAGTGAAATTAACTACATTTAGAAAAAATGAAATTTGCGCCACTCGTTGTTTTTGAACCCATGTGTTGCAGTCATCTAGTAAGGAAATGCATCTACCGTAGATTTTTATGGTCGAAAAACTAAAAATGATTCTTCATTTTCACTTGAAAGATTCCGTATTATATATAAGAATAAATATATGGCGAATGCATGCAAGTCACGGCAACAAGTCCATTTGAGCTTATATTATGTATATAATAGATCATATACTATTACAATATAGGCACACTGAGACAGTGAATTCGAATTGTAATGACGAAGATTTTGGATTGATCGAGAGTTATTTGATAGTGAAGCTGAACATAATTAATTAACAAAAACATGTACCCATGAGTTTTAGTCATACTTGCCAAGTCTTTTTTCAGAAATTCAAATTTTCCATTGCGCAACCCCCCACCCCACCCCACCCCACCCCGTCCAAAAAAGTAGAAAAAATAAAACAAAAAATACTGGAAGAAAACAATTGTTAAAATCCAACTCGGACTTCTTTACTTCCTAGAATGGTAATTTGATGATAAATCATTTTCAGTAACAGCTCCAGAAAATAAAACTCGTGGGGTTAAAATTGTTGTATATGAGGTCAATGGCGGCTCGAAAGATTGAATTTAATAGAATTTTTTGGTACCCGTGAGCTGACGGTGGAGTCAACCGACCCTGTACGACCCCACCTAGATCTATCCATGATCCTTCTATAATATGTCGAGCATCCAATGTTGGATATAATAATGAATTAACAAATGGGAGATGGATAAATGAAATTTTAACTCTCTCGATTTATACGAATCACTCATTAATTAAATCTTTCAAACCAAAGATGAGCACAAATTATTTTTATCTACAATCATCACTCACCAAAGCAACTAAAGCCCTAACTATATGACGGTGAATTGGTGATATCTAAAGACTATCTATCGAAAAGATTTATTTTTTATTTGTTGAACATTTAATTAATAATTAGGTATGTCAGTTCAGTTCGAAATTAGCAGATTAGCCTAACTAAACTAGGGGAAAAAGGGTTTAGGATCGAAAAGTTCGAGCCATCTAACCGATTGATTATCATTAAGGTTGGAAATTATTAATCCAAATCCAAAACTCGACATCTTCATACATAGGATTGGCTCAAAAATAGGTGGGTGGTCCATAAGATTGTCAATCCAATTCGAAACTAGGTTGATCCACACAGACCAAAAAAATAAGGGTTGGATCAAAAAGTTCTAGATCGAAAAAGAAATTAAAAATCAATCTTGAGTGATACGACTGGTCCGGTTGAGCATGCCAACACCATTTATTGCAGAAAGACAATGTACATCAATCACCGGTCTAAACATGGTATTGTGGCATTTCGACATGGCATCATCACATTTTCTTGAGCATACCCTTCCCTCTAATGACATTGGAAGCTTTCTCGTTCTTCATGATCCGGTGGAACAGTGCCGCTCGATCCTCTTCCACGATCTCCCTGAGCAGCTCGTCCTCGATCTTGGGCGCTTGCCAGTGAGACGGGTCCTCGACGTGTTCATCGCTGAAAATCATATCTGAAACCCACTCCTTCCAAGTAGTCCTGCTGTGCTTCTCCTCCTCTAGGGTGCCGTTGGCCAGCAGCTGATACACATAGACAACTTTGTTCTGGCCGGGCCGGAATGCTCGTGCAATAGCTTGCTTGCTCTTGGAGGGATTCCACTCAGAGTCGAGCAAGATGACGCGTGAAGCAGCAGTCAGGCTGATACCTTCAGCACAAGCTGTGATCGAGGCCAGCATGACTTTTGATGGCCCCCCTGGCTCCTCGAATTTGTCCATGACTCGCCCTCTCTCGAAGAGCTCGATGTCTCCTTGAAGCACGAGGACTTCTCGCCCTTTGCGCCAGCCATAGAACCTCTCGAATATCTGCAGGAAAAGATTGATCGGGGCGATGTTGTGGCAGAATATTAGCAGCTTCTCATTTCTGAGCAGACATCTCGGCACAAGGTTCATAACGAATCTAACTTTGGAGCCCGACCTCATGTCAAACTTGAACTTCTCGAGATCCTCCAGCTCCTCCGGGCTGAAGTACTGGCGCGAGCATGCTGTCGTCCGGATCAACCAAGGATGGATCGCACCGAGGGTGATCAGTAGCTCAAGCTCGAGAGGGAATCCTTTGTACACCGGCCTCTGGTTCTGAAGTTTCAACAGAATCTCTTGTTGAAGGCTCGTTGACTTCATCATCAACGTGTAGCATTGCAGGCCGGGGAGCTCGTCCGAGGTGCCTCCCTCGTACACATCTATGAACTTAGTGGTCAGCTTCCTCAACGTCTTCAGCGCTTCCTCCCTTTCTCCGCCCTTGTTGGAGTCTATTTTCTTCGAGATTTTATCGATCAGAAGCTTCCGTCCCCGATTCTCCAGCGAAAACTGCGTTAGTCTCTCTTTGTTTCTCTTCTCGTACTTGGGATCCAGCTCCTTCAACACCTCATTCACGAAGCTCGGCCTTGCTAAGAGAAGGGTGTTGAAATATTCACCAAAATTATTTTGAAACAACGTGCCCGACAGCAGAACCCTAAGCCTCGTATTAACCTTCATCAGAGCCTTTCTGAGCCTCGACTTCGTGCTCCTTGGGTTGTGCCCTTCATCAAGGATCAGGATTCCGGGGCACTGCTTGAGTAGTTGAGCCATGTATTTCCTGTGTGCGTAGGGCGAATCTTCCCGTGTCAGAGTGAGGAACGAGGTGTACCCCATGAGCAGGATGCTGGGATGTGAAAGCCACTGCTGCATCTTCTCGAGGCAGTCGAGAACGTGCATGACGTCTTGGTTGCGGGGAAGGCCCGGTGCAACCTTCATTCTCTGCTTCAAGACCTCGCCTTTATAAGTTTGACCACCATGAATTTGGTAGACAGGAATCGGCACCTTCCACTTGATTATCTCTTTGTACCATGTGTATAGCGTCGTTTTTGGAGCAAGGACTAATGGCCTCGACCCGGGAAACAGCTTCAGGTAGCTCACAAGAAATGCGATGATGAGCAAAGTCTTCCCGGCACCGGGAGCGTGAGAGATGACACAGCCACCTCGTCTCTTCTTCTTCTTCTCCATTCGTGATGGGGTCAATGATCCAGCGATGTTCCGCCAAAGAAATTCGTAGGCCTTCCTTTGGTGGCTCCGTAGCTTATCTTTGAGATCCGGAATCAGCGCCCACACGTTGTTTTCCCTGTCTCCTATTGAAGGTGTAGTCGAGGGAGCAGGAATGCAGAGCTGTTCGAGATCTTTGTGTTCGCTCTTTTTGTTTTCTGCATCCATGTCGTCTCCGGTTCTTGGCTCCTTCGTTGGAGTGCAGTGTGCAGTTGGAGTCTATAGAAGAAAAAAGAAATAGATGGTTAATATTCATGTGATTACTAAATAATTGTAATTAGTCTTAAAGATTGAAATACCAAATCAAAACCCACTCACAAATGGTGGCAAAATATCCTTTATTCCGGTCTCAACAGATCCACACAATCGGCAAACCATTCCGACTTCCTCATCGAGTCGATAATCATGTGCGCACTTATTCGCCCCGATCCAGCTCGAGTTTTGCATTTCGTCAGCAGGTTTGACATGAGACTCCTGTGGAATGTTCCAAAGAGAAGTCAATAATAAAATCAATTTGTAACTCAATCATATAGAATAACTAAGCATGAAAATTTCAAAATTGATCAAGATTGCAAAGTTGTACCTCATTGTCATCAAGAAGGTACCATGATGCCAAAGCAACTTCCATTTCATTCCACAACATATCGATCTCCGATATTCCTTCCTCATTGTTCACAGCAGGTTTCTCGTCCGGTTCCTTCTCATTCTCATTCGAAGATTTCTTCAACTGATGCTCTTTCCACTGCTCAACCACGGGTGGCTGCACCGGCTCATTTTTTAGAGTGGCATCAATATTGTTCATACATCTTCTGATCAATTCTCGGCATAGTTGTGCCGTTACAGATCCCTTCCTGAAACTCCTCACGTCGTAGATGCTCTCTCGAACGTAAAAGCAATCCCTCTTCAAACTAGTTGAATGGCTGCTCACTCTGTGGTATTTTCGACGAGTGGCTTTCGGACCCTTCCTGCCTCCACTCTCAACATCCATGAAGTCAAATGCTTTCCTTTTATGTGAGGACTGAAATCCATTCATATAGAAATATCTCGAAACCATTTCTCCGATATCTTTCGAATTCTCCTCGGGGACCTTGAAATTCAGGAAATTTTTATCGAGGAATGATGAGCCATTGTCAGCAGAACCGTCTGTAGGAACGATAGCAAGCTCTTCTAGTCGAGCTCTTTTGAGAGCGGCTAACTTCCGTTGATACTTGGACATGCCCGATTTCTTACCGCTCTTACGTTTAGGCGCGTCTGAGTCCACATCACTTCCATGCGATGGAGCGCCGACTTTGGACTTCCTTTTACTAGAGCTACTGCCATTTTCATCTGACCGGTGTAGCTGAAATTCGTTGTCGGCCTGAACTGAGAGAGCCATTCGAAACTCATCATACTCTTCTTCTTCCTCTGATGAACTCTCATCGTACTCCACCTTATACGTCTTGCTCTCTCCTAAACGAGTCACCTCAATCTCGTAATCTGGAAGGTTATCGCAACCCAAGTAACGCTCTGGCTGTGCATTTCGACGTTTTGATCTCCGCAGTTCAGTGGGATCGTACGAACACAAGAACCTGAGCTCACATCCTTCGGAACCTTCCTCATTGGTGGCCGGATCAACTTGCATAACCAAAGGGGTCAAAACTTCATTTTCCACCTTGAAACTCACACAATATGAATGATTCGGAGAATCTGCTTGACCTCTGTCAGGATTGTATTCTGAAACCTCGTAGACAATATGATTCTTAATCGATCTCACGTCAAAAGCCGTTTGCTTCAGAATAGATGCAACAATGAGCCATGACAGATCGGCGCAGAACATCCCACTATACAGCTTGAACTTTTGAACTGAAAAACAGTCCTCAGAGGAGCCCCAACGGTAGTATTGGCTTTCGACTGGCTTCTGTTCGAGCTTTTGAAGTACAGAAATCTGATCGATCTTCACCATGGTTGTTGCTTTACAAAGCTTTTTGTTCATCAGATAAAGATCGGGGCCTTGGTCGACGTAGAAACTGATATAGAATTCACAATTACACGATGCGCCATCATGTTTCCTCTCGATGGATCTTATCCTCGCATCAACCCAGACCTAAAGCACATCAACACCGGTTGATAAAATAAAGCAAAGACAAATGCAGGTCTAATATGTTGTGTGGAAGAGTATAGATAAAAATGAAGGGACAGTTCAAATTATGCAAAATGTGAAGAAATGTGACCCTAGAGTAAGTTAACTTGTGGCCGGTTAACTACACTATGTCCAACAAATAATCGTTAAAACTTACAGGCTCGTCACTCGTCTCATTGTCTGAATCTTCAGGATTGTGAAATGTAGAGAATACACAAACATCAACTCCTTGCCTTAAGAAGCATATGCAGTCAGAGACAATAGCTCTTCTTGACCTTACACGCAGATGCGACATTGGAAGGTCCTCGTCAATGACCACTCCGTTTTCGACAATATGTGTCGAGATAGCCCCCCCATTAATCTTGAGGAGCTCCACAGGTTGCCATGAGCCATTCCAAAAGGCCTCAAACGCTACAAATTGGCAAAGAATGAAGCAAGAGCTAGAAGTCAACAAGTATTTTCAATAATCAATTGATATTTAGGAAGATATTATGCTCAAAACCATATGCAACATTGTGTTCCAAAACTAAACACTCCTGAAGTAACATAATTTACTTGTCCTAAGATAACTGCTTTACTAAATTATGGGGAAAAATGAAATTCATGTGAGTGAAGTGAAGCATGTAAGTGACAGTGTGCTCAAGATAACGAACAACGAAGAATATAAACTGGCTTTCAACTTACGATATGGATCAAATGGATGGTTACTTTGATGTATCTGCACCCTCTTCATGATTCCTTACAGAGTCGGATTATTCCTTTTGCTAAAGATAAATAAACAAATAAATAAATTAACTGCCTTTGCCAATAAAATGATATATAAGTCGCTTGTCTACAAATTGAGAAAGTTGAGCACAGCAAACTCATACACAACACAAGTCATTTTATTGAAATTTAGTTGTTGCAAATCCAATTCCCAAAAAAAAAAAAAAAAAATCAAAATCCAGTCTGGAAAACCTCTATACAACATTTCCCAGAAATCTGAAAGTGGCAAAGATAACAAGTGAGATAGAAAGAGAGATTTTCAAGACATGAACTCACCAAGATTTTGGGAAAAAACACACTTGGTTTACTAAATAAAAGGCATTGGCTTTTTATGTAGTGATCTGACATGTGAGATCTGCTTCACCTAATATAAAATCTCTTTTTAATATAAAACTACAAAAAAAAAAACAAAATAAACCTCATCAGGAACCTGCAGTTCTAACAAATTCTTTATTATTTCTTTAATTGTGCAACATAGATTCATTCTGCAACCAACAATACAATTAAATTTGCCAAAAGAATCCCTCATTCGTCAAATTACATATAAAAAAATGTACCCTCTGTGTTTCTTCTTCGCTCATAAAGCTGACAAAATCCCAATTAACAAACAAAAATCGCCGCATTGGAAAGGAAAAGTGCACATAAAAACACATCACTTAGAAATAGCAGAAGCAAAATTACCAAATTAAGATATAACGATTCAGTCGTAATTCAAGCAAAAATCTCAGTGGAATCAGTCCTAAATCCTAATTCATCATCATCACCATCCAATCATTCACCAACTACTGCAGAAAGAGTCGAGAATATTACAACAATCAGCCACACATTTTCCACTCCGATCACACACACACAAAGGGGGAAAATCGAAATTCATGTACCGGAGGCTCAAATTCTGGCTAGAAAATGAAGATTATAGCTGGAAAATCTGTGATGCGCGTTAAATGGAGTCATCAGAGAGTGAAAGCATCGCAATAAGTAAGGAACGAATGGGCGTATGATGAATCCAGCAGTGAATGAGGAAAGAGAGAGGGGGGGGGGGGGGAATCGTTGGAGTTTGTGAAAAGTGTCGGACCTTTCTGCATGAAACCGGAAAAAGAGGCAGTAAAGGGCGTTGGGAATCGGGCAGCGGAGGGCTGAGATTGGGAGATTCACTTGATCGGACGGCGGAGGAGAGATGCCCTCACTCAGTTTGAGAACGAGGAGGGGTCCATTTTTCGCTCGACTTTTGCGGTCTGTAAAAGAATCTATCGGACTGTGGTTCTTTTCAACAAAATTTATAAATTCTCATTTTCTTTAATTTATTTTTGCTAATCTTTATCATAATTGTTAGAAATTCTATACCAAAATATTTAGTTCTTTTTTATAATGTTTTTTTAGATTATATATTTATTTGAATTGAAATTTAGAAGTAAGAAATCAATATTCGATTTTTGTGAGCTAATTCATTGAATTAAAATTATAAGCTCTTTGATCTAGAAATATTGTATAAAATAAAATTCGCAAAATTCTTATAAATTGTAAAAATAAGATCCAATATTTTATAAGCTCTTCATAAATAATTAAATTACAAAATTAACAATATTATAATTATTTTTTTCCAACACAAATATTCTTTCAATTTCTTTTCTTTTCTTTTCAATTTTTTCTATATTTAGTTCACAATAATAACTCTCGACAAATTATATACTATAGATTCTTATTATAAACTCTTAAAACATCTTATAATAATAACTCTTAAAACATCTTATAAGCCGTTGAAGCTTTAGCCAGACACCTAATTACTATGCAAAGCCATTTACGTTTTGCTGGGCTTCAGCTCAATCTACATTTTGCTAGACTTCACCATTCCAATAACATTTATCTGAACTTTGGTAAGCATCGAATCTACCTACGCTAGAGACTACTTGAGCAGACAAAATGACATCAACATCAAATATTCTTACTGACAAGAACAGGTAATCAGGGAGAGGATACCAAACCACATCCACAAAACTTAGACAACAACCAATAAAGCAGCACAACATGAATAAGAACCACCAAGAATTGATCTTGCCAAATGGCAACTTCTCTATTCAAAATACAACACAGATACAAAATGTTATTAAGTTTAGCAAAACAAAAGCTGTACAACACAAAATCTCTAAACCTACTTCACTCTCTAGTCTTAGTAGCTGGTCCTTCACATTTAAAACTTTAGGAGAAACAGCTTATGGTCATCAACCAACCCTCACTAAGAAGAAAAGAAAAAATAAATTTGTTAGTCCGAATGAGTACACAAACTTGCTGAGAGCAACGGCAAGCTGAGACCCAAAATTCTGTTTATACTGGAAAACACCTACACAACTCGATTCCAGCCTTAAAGAAAACAATGTATATCTTTTCTTTTCAAGACCACATCCGCGTAAGTGCTTCACATGGCCAATAAGTCCGAATCCAAATCTAATAGTAGATCACTTAACAAGAAATCACAGTCCTCTTGCCTTCCTGGTTTCAGGAAGTCAAGACCATAATCACTCCCCGAATCAGCCTGCTGCTCGTGATGTACATTAGGTCCCTCCATTTGACTTCCATTTGCACCATGCCCCGCCTGGCCACTGTACAATCCTGCTCCAGCCTGCGCCCTGGAAGAGTTGTTCGGTGCGTTATCCAAAGCCGCAAGCAGCTCATCCACATCAAACATCTCATCCAGTGGGAAATCCTCAAATTGATCAGCATAAGGCGGTTTATCAACCGCACTCAACCTCCCAGCATCCTCACTACCAAAAGAACCCTCGGATTCTTGCTGGACCTCCTCCTTCTTAGGTTCTTCTCCATGCGCTTCATCCTCCCTTCTCATGGCATCTTCCATCACTTCCTCCTTGATTGCACTCATCGGGGTGCTAGCATCATGCAATCTACTGTCAATCTGTAATCTACTGCCTTCAGTCTTCATATCGGATAAGTCAAGCTTTTGCATACCCCCCTTGCAACAGACCTCGGATATGCTAGAGTTAGTGGATTCAGATGACGAAACAGTCCCTGAAGCAGATGAACTATAACCAGGGAAGTTAAGCCGAGCACAGGGGCCATACATTGCCTTGGCCGCCTCATCATAAGCAAGTGCAGCTTCCTCTGCTGTGCCAAAGGTACCTAGCCATAACCTGCTTCCCCTGTGTTGTGGCTCCCTGATCTCGGCCACCCATTTACCCCATGTCCTCTGCCTTACGCCTCTGTAATTGCATCTACTATTGTCAGGGCCACCTTTCCCTTTCATACAACCCTTTTTCGATCCCTTGGCAGGAGCCTTTCGCGCAGGTTTATCATCATCAAGTTTGGTGTTGTATTCCTTCCACTTCTCAAGAACCTCTGTGACACTTTTAGTTCCACCCTTGCGGCTCCTTGATTTCCTCTTTCTATTTAAGTCCAGGGGTTGAGACGTCATATTCACTTCTTGATTTAACAAGGCCATGCCTCTATTTCTGCAAATGGAACAAGAAACCTAGTTAGATACCAGATTCAGAGACGCCAGCAGAAGAAGAAAACTAAATCGGCCTTTACAATCACGTTTAAAAGCCAACTAAACAGTGAAGACGCAAGAATCCAAACCCTTCAAAAAAATTTAGGTAATTGCATATTTGGGAGAAACAACGCTTCAAACTTAATATAGAACTTAGAGACCTAGTCATTTCTAAGAAAGCCCCAAATCGCTTTTCTTTCTCTCCAAGTAACCAAAAGTAAAACCTAATTAAAAAAGGATAAAAAGATCTATCCACATCCCTGAACCTAAAAAAAATACCAAATCAAAAAAAAAAGGAAAGAGAAAGAGACAGAGACAGAGAAAATGCAAAAATGAACAATTGAAGAATATAAAGCCAAAATGAGCAAGAACACTAGGCTTTGATTCCAAATCACTAACTCAGGAAACAGAGTCGCGACACAAATTTCAATCAGTATCACTAATAAACAACACAAATCAACTAAGAACTCGCAAGCAAAACTCCTCCAACACACAAAACAAAAATCATAAATAAAATCCCCAAATCGCAGACCAATTCAACGTACCTCTGAACAATATCTCCCGGACTCGCGATTTCTCCCGGAAATGGAAACAATTCCACAGTCTCCACCAAGATTTCTTCTACAAATCCTCTTTTTCAGTGATTTCTCCCAAACTGATGCCGAATAAATACAGAAATTAACTTAGCAGTTCGTTCTCAGTGTTCGAGCTTGTGATCCTTCGCACTACAGTAAGCCAACAACAAGAAAAAATCTCTCTGTAAGAACAGCAGGTTGCGTATTTATAGCCTCTCTAGATATTTCCGCGTGAATAAAATATTATTAATACCGAGATTTTTCTATAGGGTTCACGGTTGACGTGGAGGACCGGACACCGCGTATCGAGACACGTGTCACGTGAAGGTTCCCGAACCACACAATATTTTAGTGATGGATGGAGGGTTTTTGGTTGGCTGTTGCGACGCGTACTGTTTTTGCTTGGGAACTAAGCAAAATGGATAGCTTAGCCCCTCCTTACTCCTTTCTCTTTTTATTGTTTGACCTCGCTATTGTTGCAAAATTTCAGTTTTGCCCCTCCACAGTTTCGTGAGTTAAAATAAAAAAATTTATTACTACGAGAATACTTCTCGTGGATGAATAAAGTAACTGTATATGCATTGATAAAAAAAAATTTATTAGGAGAATACTTATCGACATCGTGGATGTATGGAGTAACTGCATACGCATTGAAAATCGATTACATTGAAAAAAGAGAATTCGCCCCCTCTAAGATATGAACCACGTCTGCATTCATCCAACAAAAAAATTACATCATCCGTGGATCTTCACTGTCTAATGACCGAAAATAATTCTCATTTTTTTCAATAAAAAAGTTATTTGAACACTTCACTTTCTTAATTTAAGTTACTTTAAAAGATTTATTTTACTATGTGGGACTTTAAATAAGAGGAAATTAAAATAATTACATATTTTTTTAAATACTATATATATTTTATTAATATTTGTGAGAAAATGAACTCAAAAATTTTATTTTACTGGGGAATATGAGAATAATGGAATTCGAATTCTAAACTTTTTTGTTTATATAAAAGTCTTTACGATTTCGATGTCTCTAAATAAATGTTATGCTTTTTGTAAATTACGTCATCTCGGATCTATTTCAACGTCCGTCAAGTCATCTTTAGCTTATTGTTACCGGACTTTCTATTTTGAAACATGTTTTTTCCTTTATAATTTGAACATCTAATTGTAGATATGAACAATTTAGAATATTTTTATTAAAAGATGAGTAGTTTTAGAATTAAATTATAATTTTCCATAATTTTATAGTTTTTAGATTCATTGTTAAATAAAAAATAAAAACTGGTATATGTCGAGAAAATAAAAGAACAATGAAAGGTTGATGTATATCAAGAAACCATATTTTTTCAATTATTAGTTTAGTGGAATAAATGCTTTACCTACCTTCCCATATTTATGTACAATTATTATGCGCACTTGTTCATAATATGATATATAGATAAATATTATGTTACATATTGTATGTGAGCACTATTAATAATTATTATTTTTGTTACTATTTAATTCTAATATCTTAAAGATTGTCACTGATATCATTAGTTTTGTAATTAGATTATCATATAAATTTATGTACTTCAGATTCTGTATATACTATATTTGACGAAGAAATATGATATTGATTAACATATACACCATATATAAGATGAAATACTTTATGATTAAAAGCCCTATTGTAAGCGACGAGAAAAAAAATTTGCAGCCGTTATTTGAGGTGCCTAACTCTTACGCAGTGTGTCTGAAAATTTTATAAAAAATAAATCATATTCGGAATATAAGTTTAATCTACGAAATATCAATAAAATTCAAATATGTAACTTTTAGTTTCAAAGATATTCAATTCAACACCAAGTAATTTGTTAGAAGATATTATAAATAATTTTTACTACTATATTTGATACCACTATAATCTATTATCATATATTTCAGTGGCATTTTAGTAACTTATTTGATTATTTGTGGGTGGATTGAGAAGATTATCAAGTTTGTGGATTAAATATTTATAGTTTACTTATTTCCAATGGATCTGATTAGATCTTCTCTGGGACGAGTCAAAATAAGTATGCGCCAGACTCGTTTTTAGATCATTATTTAAATATTGGCTTTATTGAATAATTAAATGCATTTAATGGTAATTTATAATTATTTTTATTTTCTTTCTTATTTTTCAATTTGAGGTGCATGGAGAGACTAGGTTTGATTCGTGAACTTCACATTTAAATGGATAATGTGGTATATACGTCAAACACAAAAGGAAAGAAGAAGAAAATTAATATCATAATAAATTGATTTCAAATGCAAATATGCACCCAACATTAAATATATTAGTTCCTACTAATAGGAGTTACTAAAGAAAGCTAACTAGTAAGATTATATTTTTAGGGGTAATTGTTTATAAATTCATATATTATAGTTAAATTTTTTATATTTTTTATATATTATAAAGTAGGTGATAAAATACATAAATATTTAGAATTTTTTTGAATCTGAAATCCGTCCAAATCAAAGCTGACTTAGCACCGAAATTTTAATACTTCACTTGATTGTAAACATTTGATTCTTAACGTAAAATTATATATAGTCAAATGGATGCACGGATGTTAATATATGGTACTCATAAGTCAAATGTGGATCTATAGTTGATTTTTTGAGTATCATGCTTGACTTTTGAACATTCATATCTATTTTTTGAGCATCATACATCTAAATTATGAGTCGAATATTTAAAGTCACGCGACGTATTAAAATTTTGGTGTAATATCAGCTTTGAATTGACGGAATTTGAATTTGAGAAAGATCTGAAACGATCAAAGTTTATTTATTTTCATCAATTTTATAATATATAGAAAAAACTGAAATTTAACTATGATTTATAGATTTAAGATCACTTAAACCTATTTTTTTATTAAATCCGATATAACTCATTAACAAAAACAATCATATGATTAATATTTTAATTGACTCGATAAATTAGAGATATAAGTTATCACTAAAGATCCACCCATAATACAAAAGGAAAATAAAAAGTAAAAAAGGAATGGACCGGAATTATCCACAAGGTCAGAGTCAGATCTCGAGACATCAAGACCGCGGCGGCATGACATCAAGGCTCTTGCAATGGCGGGGCCCACATTATAGACAATGCACTCGACACCAAATTGTGGAGGAGTGCATGCCCACCACGTGTCGGCTTCCCACACAAGCAAAGTTAGTTGGTGACGTCAGCAATCACGCTTTTCAGCGGAAGTCGTTAAGGCATCCACAGTGCGTCTCGTGCCTTCTCCCACACCCAACCAGGAGTGTGCGTTTAGTCCACTAAGGTGCGAATGGACATCACACGTCCCGTAATATTTTTTAATTTAAAATTTTAAAAATTGTTTTTTAATTAAGTAAACAAAATTTAATAAATTCAACTATAGTGAATGATCTATTTATAATCACTTCCACCACATTCTATTTGATATATTTTCAATATGGGATGAAGATGTGGTATAAATAAGTAGGAATAAAATATAGATATGTGTTAAATTTATTATGTGAAATGAATTAATTACTTCCACCACACTCTCTTTTTAATTATATAAATATTTATATTGTTTTAATTCCAAAATAGATGATTGGTCTAATGGTAAAAGTTTCTTAAGAAAGCAATAGATGTTGTGTTTGAAACTCAATGTCATAAATTATTTTTTAAAGCTTTTTTCTTTTCTTTTTTTGTTTATTTTCATTTTTTTTTTGTTTTCTTTTTTTAATTCAAAGTTAATTCTCATTCTCTTTTACGGCTTCTATTCTTTAAATCATTTATTGTCTTATCTAAAAAAATTTAATACTCTTGTTAAAAATACATCAATTTAATTAAACATATATAAATACATTAATTTCTATAAATGTATCCTGCAAATATCAAACTTTATATAATTGTATGTATTTCATTATAATATAGAATAAATATAAAAAATAAGAAATAAGAAATTTGCATCTTTTATTAAATTGGAAATTGAAACTAATTAGAATATGTAATAAATAGAAATAAGAAATTAATAAAAAATTTAAATATGTGATCTATGAATAGTGTAAGAGAATGAATGGTTGAAGGATAGATGGTGGTCAGTATTATCTCTAAGTTAAGAGATGGAGTAAAAAGTACTGTGAGACCCATGAATAGTCTATGAATAGTGTAAGATAATGGATGGTTAAGTAATGAGATTGTGGATGACCTTAACGATAACGAGTCGAAAAATATAACTAGTAGTAATATTTGGCTTTCAATATTTAAAGTTATGACTAAGAAATTTGTCGAGAAATTTCGTCGGCTATGAAGGAAGGAAGGGAGCTTCGTATATTTTAGTATACGTCGCATTTTCTACTTGATCAATTAGAAACTAAAGTCAATTACAAATTGAAGCTATTCTATTTCAATGCCAAAATCCTTTTAAATTATTTAATTACTTAGTTTCTATATTGTTGTTTCATATAATTCTCATTACTTTGAATTTTGTCCATTTGTATTTAATTATTTTATATGTTTTGGCCCATATGTCTTTACCTTTTCCCACGTGAAAACAAAGGGGCAAAAATCAAAGTAGAGTTAGAAAATTCTATAATCATGTCACTTTCCCTCCAAAATTCATATCATTAATAACTAATATATTGTTGTAGTATTCTACATAATATATACTGTTGTACTTATATAATTTAAATAATTATATCCAATATTTATATACTAACATATACATGTCTGTGTGATGTGTCTCATAATTTTTCGCGGGGTGAAACAAATTTCACACAGTGCAATGTGTGTGTCATGTGTTAAAAAGATATAATATTAATATATGAGAAAATCAAATTCGTGCTTGAATATTTTAAAAATGTATTGTAGATGTGTTCACATGATATTTTAATTATATGGCAATTCAATTTTTCGTATATAAAAATGATTTTAAGTTGGATATTTTGAATTAGGTTTTTTAAATAAATACTCCATATGTTTAAATTGCTAACGTGTTGCTGGGACAGCCCACGGGGAATACCATTGTCGTGCGTGACATTGTACATTGGGTTTTCTCTTTATAAAAAAACACTACACTTCTACAACGAATTTTTGAAGTGGTATTTGAAATTATTTTCCTATTTTTAGTTAAAATTATCAATTTTATAAAAAAATTTTACTTTTAAGCGATATGATAAATTAATAAAATATAAAACTGTCTATTTGAATGATAAGATGGTCAAACAAACTTAAATTTAATCAGTTTATTGAAGAAAAACAATGAATTAACTTCGATTATTTTTACAAATCTATCACAGCACTCAAAGTAAACTGTTTTTAAAGACTATGGGCCTATAAGAAAGCCTATTAAATAGGTAATTAAGTCAATCTGTCGTTTTTTATTATTTCTTTTTTTGAGGAAAAGGTAACCAAGTCGTTGATAGTAAGTATAAGGTTAACTAATTAGATTAAATTAGTTTTATATTGGGCCACGGCTTTTACTGGATTATTTACTACGCCTAAGGCCCACGTTTTTGAGTTGAAGGCCCATCTACTTTCTAAAACCCGTTATGCCAAAAGCCTACGTAATTAGGAGGTGATTGGTATGATTAAATAAAATGAGGAGGAATTGAACGGAGATGCTTGGTATGATTTCATTATACCAAGCACATTCTTAGAGTCGTATGCCGACAGTTGCTAATTCCCATACATCAAAATACATATATAAATACATACAGATTGCAGAGTACGTGTTTTATATTTATTTATTTTCGATGTAAATAAGAAATTTGTTGCCACAATTTTTCTTTTTCTTTTTTGAGTTGCACTATATTGCGTTACGTATTTGATAAATATGATATAATGAAAACTGAGGCGTATAAAGAAAATAAAACTTTATTAATGTTCTTTCACAAAAATAACATGATTTTTTTTGAAAAGTTTGCAGCTCTTGAACAAAATTGGAAGATTTCAAGTGATAGATGTCCAATTTTGTCTAGAATTGTTCTATGGTATTCACACCCATGCTCGATTTATCTAGGGGTAGGACGGTACGGTATATTATACCAAAACTATTATACCGTATACCATACTGAAATTGTCGATATGAGTAAATATCATACCGTTACCGTACCGTATCTTTCAGTATACCGAATTTTCGATACGAGAACCGTTATCGTACCGTGTTTTGGGCTTGTATATCTATATTTTACACCAATTATTTTAAGATTAATTTAAACAAAAAATAATTACATCACTATAATATGAAAATTCTATTACGCCATACACAAACGAAATTTGGACTCAAAACCTTTTATTGAGGAGTTAAACACCACTAATAATAAATTACATACCTATTTTAGTAGCTACCCCCACCACTAATAATCAAGTGCGATATATATCTTTTCATACATATACCAATGTAGTAATTAATTTTAGGTATGTATATTCCATTGGCATGTCGATCACGATCAATTTAATTTAGTTACTAGTTCAATAAATCCATTATGGAAATATTTTTTCTTCTTTTCGTTATTTACCTTAATTTTTGTTGCGATTAAATTGTTGAAAAAGCATATATATTTTCAAACAAATTGACAATTAACGAAAAAAATAATGATGTATTTTAATTTGATCTATACGTGTTGCACTAAGATGGATTTATAACTGATGCATTTTTTTGGGTAATTTTAGACCTATTTTTTACTTGTGAAAATGATATAAACGGTTGAAAATTATTTGTGGATAACGGAAAATTGCGTGAAATTAAGCTAAACAATGTAATTTCTAATTGACATGGAAAATTAAATCCAGCAGCGAATTCGTGAAAGCCATTGTTGTTTTCGCGAACAAGATTTTCATGGGTCATCAAGACGTGAAGATGCGGATTTGGAGGCTATTGGGTGATAAGAAAAACAGGCATAAACGGGTCGGGAGCTTTTGTATAAGAAAAACGGGCATAAACGGTCATCAAGACGGGAAGATCCGGGTTTGTATTTTACATTTATTTCTTTATATATATATATATATAAAGTTACAATTTTGCCAGTTTCCAAACTTATTTTTAGATATAAAATATAATTTCACCCCTATTTTTAAGATCCTAACTCGGTTTTTTAGTAAGTAACTAAAAATGACTAAGAAAAATTAAAGTATACTAATACAATTCTACTATTGGACTAGTAAATTAAAATATACTAATACGCAGAGACGCTCAAGGTCCGCGGACGGCACGGTGCGCGAGGTATGAACTAGACATGGGTTTGGCTTGACGCATATGCGAATCTTGACCGACCAATGAGCGGATTATGGTTTATGACTAAGTCTTAGGTGGTAAGGAAGAAGAAGCAACATCCAAATTGGTTGCGATTTGTAACTTTTCTTCAATAGTTTATTATCTTTAATTGTTGAGATGTTTATTAGTGTAGTCGTGTTTGTTTTTGTCTCATTATTATATTCATTGTTTAAATAATATTTGTTATAAAAATAGAAATTATTACAACATAATGAATCCTAATTAATATATAACAAAAATTAAACACATGGATGAACACTCTCGGCAACGTACATTCTATTTATATGTTTGAACAACTCAACAATTTATTTTTTATATCTAAATTATAGTGCATCAATTTATTTATGTCGTATTATATATTTATAACATTATCTACGAACCATTACTATATTTAAACATAATGCAATCTCACACTTGATTATAAATTGAAAAAACCAGACATTCTAAAAATCTTTTAATAATAAATTTTATATATAGACAATAAGTCAAATGAAATAGTCCTGATTTTCTGTAAAAACTATTAGTATATGGCCACGAACAAAGATTTTAAATAATAATAATAACCTAAATTTTACTGCAATTAAATCATTATATTGATATCACAAGTCATTGTGGCCCCTTTCATAAACTTGCATTTAAGTGTATTATCTGAATATTTTGCCACAAGTTGTACTATAATTATGGAAGACTTTTTTCATTTATAACGGAAAAAACTAAGTCTTGAATTTTTGGTTTCACAATCTTACATATATAGGCATGAAGTACTAGTATATATCCATATATGTAATAATAGTATAAGCAATGACGGACGGATGTGGGGTCTGGTGGGGTCGACCGACCCCACCATCAGTCTACAAGTACAAAATTTGATCATTCGAGCTGCCGTCGACTCCATGTTTGAGCAGTAGAATTGCTCTGTAGCTAAGTTGGACTGGACCGAGAAAACTATAAAAAACTTGGGTTGAAATTGCAGAAGTTCGACCCCACGACAAATAATTTTTGGAACCGTCATTGAGTATAAGATGATAAAGCAATGATCATTTAATATTTTCTTCCGAATCCTATATATTGCAAATAGTCATACGTGTAGTGTTACTTATCTGATTCACAAAACTGCATGTCACACGTTTGGACCTTGACCTAATTCTCAAACCCTTAACTTGGAAACCTTTTACTTTTCGTCAAATAAATAAAATTAATTTTAATTTAAACAGAACGTGCTCTTAAATAAAATCACGAATTAGTCTATACAATCGAATCTCTAAATAAAGCTCCTTTATGTATTTTCTGTTTACTGACGAAAAACATTCAAGTGTGGTACATAGACTTAAGCCTTTTTGCTAAATCAAAAAAATTGTACATGGATAGCTTGCTCCAACCATTCATTTGTTTGGTATAAATTTTGTAGGGGTGAGCAAAATATCCGAAATCCGAATATCCAATCAGAACCAAACCGAAATTTAAAATTTGGTTCGGATTTTTCGGATTTTCGGTTCGGTTCGGATTACATTTTTGGTAAATTTCGGATTTTCGGATCGGATCGGATCGGATATATTA
>JAYDZE010261511.1:0-19561 GCA_034509125.1 Monilaria moniliformis
CAAGGACCTTTTTCCATGATGCAGCTGCGGAAATGTAATAGTACTGGACTGTTTCCACATGATATGCGGATATGGACCAATCACGAGCAATATGACTCGTTGCTTCTAACTGATGCTTTGAATGGGAAATTATATGCAGCACCAGACATGTCACATAAAGCCTCTTCAAGTTCACAGGAAAACGGGCCCACTGGGGGAGTTGTCCCGAGCGAGGGTACAAATGGGATTACTAAAGATGCTAAACAAACAGAAGTGACTGGGTGTAGTAGTTCGGTTGTTTTGCCTGACACAGTTACTAGACCTGTGAAAGCAGAGGAGTCTTGCTCCTCTGGGTGGCCACGATGTTGGGATTTGCTTAAGGATGGTAATCTAATTGCTGATGGTGTCCAATTACGTGATCTGCTTCCTCCTTCAAACCCTGAGACAAGAGACGAACCTTTGACAGATCGTGGCCGGGAGAGTGATGAATTAAACCTTATTTCACAAAATGGAGAGAAGAATGCAGCTGGGCCAACTCAAAATCCTATGCCCAGTGAAGATGAACTTCGAACTCAACCAAAAGATGATGACCGAACAGGTCAATCTTCTGAAGGAAATTTGAGATCTTTGAACATCGACTTGAGCTCATCCATCCCTGAACCTGTGCCGGTTTTGGCTCCTTCATCAAAGTCGCCTGTTTCAAGTAAACAGGCTGAGAATATAGATGTCTTGGATCTTCTTAGTCCTACCTCGAAGACTGAAAACCAGCAGTCTGTAGATGCAGATATTCCTGCACACGGCTCAAGTTTTCTGGAGCTGCTGAGTCCTGCACCAAGATCCAACAATGAAGATCAGGCAGTTCAGGAAACTGACACCAAGCCTGGATATATAAATCTTCCTATGCCTAATTCTGGCCCCGGCTGGATCGGTGCTTCTAATCTAGGGATCGGTGGCGTGCAGCTCCCAGATGTAGCTGATGAATGGTGTGGATATTCCCAGACACCTGCTGCAAGACCACCTATGCAGGAATGGGTTTCTGGTCTAGTCTCCACATCTGCTTCGGGACCACCTGAAGTCACCGGGGAAAATACTGGTGTCTCGGCACCCGAAGCCCACCATCTTACTCATGCTTCTTCGTCCCATCCTCCATTGAATGGACCTAATTGGCTTGCTATAATGAATGAGCCAATTGAGTTTGTTGCTTTAGGTGAAGATTCAGTGTCTGATCTGTTGGCTGAAGTCGATGCAATGGAATCGCGGGGCGCCCTGCCTTCACCTACTTCAGCCATCAAGTTTGCTCGGGAATTGCTTGAAGATTGCAAAGACGATTGCTTTAGTTCAATAGAGGATTTCAGCCCAACCCCAGAACCTCGAAAAAATGATGCATTAAGCTCCGCCAGTGATGTACATTTGACTTCCCAATCCTCGGCTCCATGTAAACCGAATGGGACGTCCCCGGTTGACGCCTTCGATTTTTTCCGGAGGTCGAGCGTGAATTCATCTGCAAGCAGCGAGGGAGAAACAAGCGCCCCGGTTCATTCTGGGGATGCCGGTTCGGAATTCCACCCCGCCGCTGCACCGAACCAAGAGATTGTCGGTGCCGGAGCAGGAGCAGCCATAGCTCCCTGGCCGGGATCCGATGCTACAGACCCCACTTGGGGACAGATGCAGGGTAACATCAACCTGGTCACAGTGCAAGGTAATGTCAATCTCGTCCTCGGAGGACCTGCCGCCCAGGGAATGGCGAACCTCCCATGGGGAGCGAACCAGGCCCCCAACTGGGCGAACCCGAACTCAATCCGGAGCCCTAGAAATGGGAGCCTGCCGTGGGACGGGCAGCGCAAGTACGGCGGTGAGAGGTTCAACTGTCCTAGAGAATGGGGGGGTTATCAAGGTAGTGACCCAGGATTTGGGGGCGGGAGGGGGAGGCCGCCGTGGGGCCGTCAGCCGTACGGCGGCGGTGGATATTCGAGGCCTCTCCCAAAAGGGCAGAGGGTGTGTAAATTCTACGAGAGCGGTCGCTGCAAAAAGGGAGCTTTCTGTGATTACCTTCATCCATGATTGCTCGAGTTCTCCTACACTTTGTTGCAGGTAACTTTTCTGTTGTATAATTAATTGTTGGAGTAATCTCTGTAGGCTCAGATATCTTTTTTGTACAGTTAATTGTGAGAGTAATCTCCTTAATTAGCTGTAGATTTGTACTTAGGTTCATTTTAATAACAATAAAAAATATTGTCACTCTAGGACAATGGTTGTGTACATCACTACACATACAAGTAAATTATGTGTGTATCCTATTTCTACATCCCTATATTCTCATTTTCCTTTTGTTTTCTTTTTTTAGCGTCACACTAATCTTAACGAGTCGAAAGCTTGAGTTTGACTCGTTTACGTCGTGTCTTAAAACTTAATAAATTCATTTTCATCTGATTATATACTTTAGAAAAGTTCGAGGCATAGTTATTCAAGCACACATTGGTTGGATTAGTACATTAACAATAAGGTCTATTTAGTAGCCTTAATTGTATGTTGACGTCTATTAAAAAAATATTAGAATTGATTTTTTTTAAAAGAAGAAAAAGAAAAATGGGGTTATATGCTCCATTAATCGTCCACGACGGTTGTAGATAGTTGAAAAAAATAAAGAAATAATCGATTTTTTTTTCTTTTTGTGACTGAGTAAAGAAAAATAATGTCAAATGCTTGTTAGAATAATTCATATAATTAGGGGGTGTTTGGTTTGAGAGTTAACTCATGTTAACTCTTCACTCTCCATATGAAACAGTATTTATACATGTTTTTGGTTTGCTAGACGAGGCCCGTGTTTGTTAACATGGCCCGTCTCGATATATGCAATATTTACTGTTTCTGAGGGATAACATACGCCACACTATCTGGCCTCACCTCTGTAATAACTCCATGTCTTCACTTTATTTTCATATGCTGCCCTTGTCTTCTTCGTCTGAGCCAAATCGTCGTCTTTCTGTCTTTCTCGTTCCACTGCATAATCTCTTCTAGATCCGACCACCACATCCTCGCGCCCTCGATTTTGGGTTTTTTTGTGTTTCGATTTGTGCGTGTGGTTCCGTTGTGGTAGCGGTGTCTGTGGCGGGCCGTTCGTCTAGATCTATGGCCGCCGTGACGCCGTGGCCGCCGGGACTCCATGGATGCCGTGACTGCATGTGTCGATTTGGTGGTGGATTAAAAGGTTGTGCTGATTGTTACCAAATCTGAGTTCGATTTTGGGCTTTTTGTGTTTTGGTTTTGTGCGTGTGGTTCCGTGGTGGTAGCGGTGTCCACGGCGGGCCGTTCGTCATGATCTATGGTCGCCGTGACGCCGTGGCCGCCGGTACTCCATAGACGCCGTGACTACATTTGTCGATTGGGTGGTGGATTAAAGGCTGTGATGATTCTTTCTAAATCTGAGCCTCTTTTTTATTACAATTCTTGTTTCAATTTTGCCCCATTTTAGATTTAGAGTTTTGTTAGAGAAGTGGGGGTCGCCGGAAATGGAGATCGCCGAAAATTGTTGAAATTTTTGTCTGGGCGTGACCGAGACTGTGGTGAACGGAAGTTCCCTTCCTTGCCGGAAATGGTGAATGGCGATGGTAAACCAAACTGTCATTAATTGTGTTTTACTAATTAATTAATTAATAAATAAGTTAAACAAAATGTAATTGAACATTATTTTTGGTTAATAAGTAAAATTAATTACCATTTTGAACTTATTAATCAACAAATAAATCTTACTAATTCTCAATTTTGCACACTAAATTAAAGCACGTATTAATTAATTCTTTAAAAAATTTAAATTGATTTATTTATTCAATTAATTTTGTTATTAATTAACAAAGCAATAATTTAGTTTAATAAGTTAATAATTAAGATAGTTATTTGTAATTAAATTATAAAATATAATCATATTTTAAGAATGTAAAAATATAATTAATTAAGATAATTATTTGTTATCAAATTTAATTAATAATTTATTACGTAATTAACTAATTTTATTAAGTAATATAATAAATTCATTATATATTTTTCATTGATTAATTTATTCATTTAATATTTTTATTAATTAATAAATTAATAACTTTGTTTGGTAAATTAATAATTTGTCTAATTATTAATAATTAGGATTATTATTCATTACTAAACTTAAAAATATATTTATATTTTTTTGAAAATTTTATATCTACATTTAGAAGAAGGGTAAAATAGTCATTTTACATCTTATCTATAATATAATCTATACAACCAAACACTTAAATAATTTTTATCCTACTTCCTATCTTACTTACCAAACAACATAATAAAATCTTTATCCTTATCTCTAACCCAAATTTTATCCTTAATACTAACACGGTTTAATTATCCTATACTATCATAACATGACTACCAAACGCCCCATTATTATTAAAATAGTTAAAATTGATATCTTTTTCATACTCAAACAACACATATTTTTGTCATGTCATTTCTTATTGAAGTTAATCGAAAATCCGTGCTCGCATTCAACCATACACATCGATTTTTTGGGGATGGAAACGAGCCTGCATGATACTTTTGTTTTTTTAATAGTTCAAACCTTCAATTGATATTATTAATAGTTTAAAAAAATGCTAGTAGTTTAAAATTCAAATAGATATTAAAGAAAATACTTCTAAATTAAATTGGGATGATGAGACACCTTGGTTTCCAATTTTCGACAAATTGAAGTTTCAATACCCTTTCAAAGATTAAGATATCAATCATAACTATAATTTATAAAACACAAAAACAAAAAAAATGGTACAAATCTAACAGAAATTTTATCAGATAGAAGAAGAAAAGGAGTTGGGCAGTTGCTTTTTGCTTCCGTCGGCGTCAATTGCTTAGAGAAAATTTTCATCGTTTTTTTATTAGGTTTATATAGTGGTGTTCACAGTTTCGAAACCGCCGGTTCCGGTTCCGATACCACCGCTAGGTAAATTGCTGTTCCGATTCCAAAATTTAGATCGGCCAACTTTTTAAAGATTTATATCACTTTACTCGATATATTGATTTTGTTTTCAAATTTAAATCGGCCAACTTTTTAAGTAGCGAACAGTCGCATTAGCAACCAAATATTGGCATGGAACTAAACTAAACAAATTATTTCCATTTGATGTGAAGTTTAAAAACAAAATTGATTTATTAGGTATAATCTGTCAATATTAAAAATAGAATCTACTTCTAGAAAACGGATATAACTTTGATATGGAAAGTAATATCAACCTTTATACTCGTGTGTATGTGTGTCCATTTTAAAGTTAAAATAAGTATAAATAACGATTCTATCTGAAAATAATATTTGGCTCTTTATTCTAAATTCTCAAGCCAACATTATAATGCAAGTCCATCCACTGCTAATTTATTCGAATCAAGAATAATTCTCCAAGCTTTGAAACTCTTCATTAATTTTACACAAACTTTTGTGCTTATAAAGTTTATTAACTCTATCATTGGGCCACCATAATAAAGTCTTTTTAGTTTAAGTTCATTTACTCAATACTGATATATTGGTTTTAAATTAATTTCTTCATGTGATTGGTACTCCACAAGCAATGACCTAATTATAAATACACAAAAACTTCATTTCGCTGCGGGTTGGGTCGGCCCGAATCCAATCCAGACCGACCCAAACCCAAATGTAAACCCACCAGCCTGGTCCCGAACCCAAGACGAACCCGAACCAACCATGACTTATTTTTATAAAAGTTACACTTGTTATAAATCAAAATAATACTTATATTGAATAAAAATAACTGTTGCAAATGAATAATAATAATTTATATTAGAAGTAATTGTTATTGACTTCTTGTGTATAAAAATTATTATTTATAATGAATAAAAATTATTGACTAAAAAAATCAATTTAAGGTCGGGATTGGACCGAACCGAACCGAGTCAGGTCTGACTACGCACACTGTACGGGCTCACACTCTTCAGGAGTGCGGCTCTTATAAATAAGCATTAATTTGCAAAGGAAGTTGGAAACTTCATTGCTAACACTCTCATAAAGTCAATGAAACAGGAAATATTAGTCAACAATATATATTCCTATTATATGGTGATATTAATATAGGAAAAATATCCAAAGAAACTATCGTGTTAAATCGAAATCTTACCTACGCTACATAATTAAATGGCCCATCTCCATAGTAATCCCCCAACCTACTTAAAATGACGAAACTACCCCTCCTTGGGATGACCTTCTTGGAAGTTGCAGGGAAGCCGAATTCACACCTCTTTGAACACTTACATGAATCAACAAGAAAAAATGACAAGCTTGTAGAAGATTTAAATGAGATATTAGATGGTGTTGGAGCAAAGTAAAGGGAGATATTTGAAATGGGTTAATTCCACCATATATCCATATTCATGAGATAAAGCTGTACAAAATGTTACCTTGGTAGTATCATGTAGGAGTTCTCCTGCGGCTTTGGGTCTCCCAAGTCAAGAAGAAGAAGGCGAAGGTGAGGAAGATGACAAGTATGGAAACTCTGAAGCACCATTCACAACAGAGCGAGGTCCGGTCGCAATGACACCAGTGCTGGTGAACCTGCTTCCCACACTTGTAGCAGAAGCTAATCCCACATCTGCACCACAAACAATCATCACTTCTCCATCTTGTTTGCAAGCCCACAATCTACCTACGTTTTCTTGACAATCCTCAATTTTCGACTAAATTTTGAATTTGAGACGAGAACTCGAGCGCAAGGAATGATTGAAGCATCACAAACAATCATCACTTCTACATCTTGTTTACAAAAAGCCCACAATCTTTCTACCTTTTCTTGACAATCATCAATTTTCGACTAAGTTTGAATTTGAGACGGGAACTCGATCTCAAGGAATGAGTCAAGCATTATAAACTTGCAAAGAATGTTTGTCAAATTAAACCAAATCAAGCAAAAATTAATCAAGATTGGCATCTCACATAGAGAGAGGAGAATGTAGTTGATGGAAGCACAAGTCACCAAATTCCAAAGAGATAAGTTTTTGTAACTTACAAGAGAGTTTAGCTTTCTCTTCTACACAAAATCCTTGTTTCGTGCACATTTCAACAACATACACCATCAACAAACAACAAATTTGGAAACAAATTTAGTCAAATTCGATTGAAATCCAAAATACGTTTCATTTGATTAATGGCAATCACTCTATGCATCCCTCAAAAATTAAAACTAATACCAGCACTTAATTAGCCACCAGAATCAATGTGATCAAACAAAAATATAAATCTAATTCTTCACAAGTTCATATTCCCCCAAAAACTGGAAAAGAATAAAAACAGAGTACCTGCATTTGACGATCCGGCAACCTTCAAGCAATTCGACGAAATGCCTACAGCGAGGGCACCTCATCCACTTATTCTGCTCCACGAGCCTCCCAAACGCCAAATCATTGCGATCCCTAGCCTCGCCGCTCTCCTCGCACCTAAACCCCGCGTGCCAAACTCTCTTACACTCGAAGCAGAACGACCTCCTACAGCCAGGGCACTTCGATTTCCGCACAATTCCGCCGCACTCGTTCACGATCAGCACGTTGCAGCTCCTGTACGGGCAGTAGCACCTCTCCTTCCCCATAATCGCCGCCTCGCACAGCGCGTCGCACCACCGCACGAACAGCTCCGCCCCTACCACCGCCGCGCACGCCGCCGGGTCCAGCGCCTCCCCGCACCCGATGGCCGGGCACCTGATTTCCCCCGCCGCGCCGTCGTCGAGCTTGGCGCGGATGTACTTGACCGCGCAATCAGTGCAGAAAGGGTGGGAGCATCTCCCGGCGTTCCTGAACCTCTTCGACGCCGGCTCGATGCAGATTTCGCAGGTGAATTCTCGATTCTCGTCTTCTTTTCTTTCTTCTAATTCTAATTCTTCTAATTGAGACGATTTGTTTTGATTATTTTGATTCCCGAGCTGTAACTCTTGCTGCTGTGAGAATTGGGGGAGTTTTTGCAGAGTGTTTCCCATTTTTGTTAAGGTTTTAGGGTGGTGCAACTGCTGCAGCCATGTGTGAGGAGGTCAGAGAGACGTTTATAGATGGTGGTGGGAAGTGCTCTACTGGAAGCTTAAGCTACTTTTTTTTTTTGCACACTTTCTCTGCTAATTTGCTTTTTTAGTCTTCTTTCAATTTACCTTGAATACTGGAGTTTGATTGCAATTATTTTTCTGCAGTTTATTTTGTGTTTGTTGCCCAACTGTTGTTAGATAGGATGTGTCATGTACCACGCCGATTCTTGGATTTAAACTCCACCCCGGCTGACGTGGCACTGCCCACGTGTCTTCTCTGATGAGGAGCGATATACCTAGAAGAAAGGAGCTCTACGATAAAAAAAAAATACTCTCTCCACCTGAGTGTGTCCGCTCATAAGAGTGTCTTCACTTTTTATCGCTTTTTATAGATACGAGTTTTAATAAAAGTTAGAATGTTAGATAGTGTTATTTTGAATGAAAAAATGATCACACTTTTTATCATTATAGTATGTGGATAAGTGAGAAATGGCCCCACATTTAGTGTTAGAGGATAAAAGGTGTAGATCACCATTGATTTTGTTGTAAATAAATTGAAAAAATTGAGTAAAAATATAAAGAGTAGTTTTTTAAAAAAGGAACGAGCACACTCTTGTGGGATAGACGAAAATGGCAAATTAAGTACACTCTAGTAGGACGGAAGGAGTAAAATTTAATAAGTTGTTGAGAAATATAATCAAAATATGTCTTATAAAACATCAAATGAAATATTAATACGTCTAGAAACGAATCTTATTTCAAAAAAAGTATTAAAATATTAAAAAGGTCAAACGCGTCCGAAAAAATAAAAAGGTTTGGATTTTGGATGCTTTACGTTATAAAGCTTGAGTCTTGCTTGTCCCGCCATTCTGCTTCCAAAAAAATATTACAATAGCAAATTCGAACTCGATTCAAAAAGTTAAGTACACTTTGATTATTATCGTTGTTGACCACCTTTTGCTGAACCATTGGTCATTAAATATGCATTATCTACTTATTCAACGTCATTCTTAGACCGACACCTCAAACATCCTCGTATACACACATCTTATTTCTAAAGTTTCTTGGAAAATATAAATGATAGTATATGATTTAGGTCATCCACAATACTATCTCTTAATCATCTCTTCTCTTACACTATTCATCTACTATTTATGGGCCCCACAACACTTTAAACTTCATCCAGTAACTAAGAGATAGCACTTGTAATACTTTTAACCATCCATTCCCATACACTATTTATGGTTTCCATCTTTAAATTTTATATTCATTTCTTATTTATTTTATTTATTATATTTTCTAATTAAATTGATTTTCCAAATTAATAAAATAAGCGAAATTCATTAAACAAATAAAAATTACATAATTTAAATTTCTTAATATTACATAATTTAAAATTTTCTAATTTAAAATCGAAAATTACATAATTTAAAATCCTAAAATTACATTATTAAAATTCATAATTTAAAACACAAAAATTACATAATTTAAAAATCATAATCCTTCGGCAACATGCCAAAATCCTTCTGGAGATTGTTGATCAATTTGCAGTGCACGTCCAATTGTTCAGGTGTCATAGCACTAGTAGTTTTGGAATATGTCTTCGCCAACAAGTTGTACATCAGCGTTTTGTTGGCCGCCGCCATCGCCTCTGGATCTGCACTGCTCGAAGCGGCGGTTTTCCCATTCTCTTCGCCGCTTTCGTTCCGATCGGACGGGCTCGACCCCACCTTCCTGCCGCCCCCGAGCTCGCGCCTTTGGATCCTTCGCCACCACTCGGGGTGTTCTTCATGCGCTTTGGCGCCGATTCGAGGGACGGCGGGTGCTTCGAACCTTGTTCCAAGTGACAGTGTACTTGAATAGTCTACCGGTGTCGTTTTGGTAGACCTGCATGACGGCTTTTAGAATATCCACCTCGCTCGGGCCGCTTGGCCAATCCTTCTCCAAGTTGTTGTAGATGCCGCAGAACTTGGAGATTTCCGGGCTAACTCGGTCAAAATGAGCCCAGACCATCTTCTAAGTGCGCATTGGGACGCCCTCCGGTCGGCTGTCGTTGTATACAGCAGCAACCCTTTCTAAGAAAACTTTAGATTTTTGTTGGTTGCCGACAATGGGATCCACGCTAGTGTCAACATACACCTCGAAAATCCGTTATGTCTCCTCCGAGGTGTATGCCGCTCGAACGTCGCGGCCCGTCAGCTAGTCGGACAATTGGATGTCGTCCAATTGTTGCGTGGGGATCTCGAACTGGGTGGGGAGCTTGTGGGGGTGGGTTGTGGAGTGAGCGGAGCCTGGCGTTATGCCCCATAGGCCTTATTCACGGACCAATCGCGCCATTGGGGTTTGTTGTTGTCGCCGAACATTTTTGCACTTGAAAATTAAAAGAATGTAATGGAGAAGATGAAGTTGGTAGAGAAATAGATGGAATATCTGTGAAAAATGAAGAAAAGAAATTGAGTATTTATAGAAGTGTGTATAGATTTAAAAAGAATAAAAAATAAAAAATAAAAAAGAGCCGTTTTTTTCTTTTGGGAAAAAAAGATTTTATTTTTATTTTATTTTTGAAAATTTGAATTTACGCATATTAAAAAATATATATATATATATAAAAAAAATGGTCAAAAAGTCGCCCACTCGCAGGGGGCGAGGGGGCGACACGCGCGCATGGCGGGAGGCCCGCCCTCTTTTCCTCGAGCTCGCGACGCCCGTCCCGTCCGAAGCGCTGCAGCGCGACCCGCCAGTGTCGTCCCGTCTCGCCGACACAGGACGAGTCCGCCCTAGTGCGGATGCCCTTAATACATGAGTATTCAAGTCAGCACCGATACCACACATCACTTTGACAGAAGTAAATTAATATATGTATATGGCCGAATGTTATGTAATGTATATGAGTTGGCAACATTTATACTTTACCCAAATTAAGTGTTCGATGATAATTGGACAGATTTGACATTTGGGTTTCAAAAAATCCATGTTTTATGTATTTAAATTTTGTACGCATTTTATTGTGATACATAATTCAAACATAAACTTTTCTTTTAATATGACGGGTTTTTACTGCTTAAATATTCTGAAAGGATAACAAATGTTTTCTTTTAATAATACAAATCTTCGCTAAACTTGAGACAATTTTTATTTTTTAATTATAATTTATACACTCCACAACCCACATTCACATATTCAAAATTATTCGAATTTCAATTGACCTATTAATTGAAAAAGAAATATTTTAATAATTGAACCGCGAAAACTTGAGAGAGTTCAATTTTCATACTTTCAATTTTCTAAATGATAGAAAATAAAGCAAGATATTAATTAAAAGAGAAATGTAGTGATTCTTTTGATTTTATAAATGGTCAGAAAATGTAATTCCCTTAAACACACCAACTTTAATAAATCAATCCAATTTTCAACTTCTAACACTTTATTTCAATTGTTGCTAAAATATTAATAAAGCGGTGCACAAAAGTTGAGGAAGAATATATATTGTTTCCTGTCTTTTTCCATGAAATCTTGCGGCAGTGGTGACGTGCCCAATAAGTCATGACTACTTCTGTTTTACCCCTCAGTCCCTCACTGGCGTGTTTCACAGACCAAAGTCCTTATCTTTTCACTTGTTATTCCTTCAACTTTAATTAACAATTATCTTAGGATTTTTCAATTTAATACTCAATTTTGCTCCGAATATAAAAAATGTCTCTAACCGTCAGAAATTGTATATAAAAGTATATAAGAACTAATTTATTCACCTCTGAAGAGTTTTCTAAATTATAATAGTATCTTTTTATTATTCTTTTTTGGAGCAAAAGTCATAGTAATATTGGAAAATTGAATAAGGGTAAATTTGGTAGTTTCATATCTTTTTTGCATAAAATTCTGAATTATGATATTTTATTCAGATTTTTTTAATTACAATAGAACAGTTAATTGGAGATGGACGGAATGTTCCTCGACTTTATGTATTTTAAACTACCTAAATTATGTACATATTGGAAGGAATTTGAGTGAATCCTGTTGATAAGGGAACATTATATGAGAGTAAAGGTGATATCGTTTACTTCTAAGTTGTAACAATAAGGAAACATTATGTGAGAGTAAAGGTGATATCGTTTACTTCTAAGTTGTAATCTTGTTTATCTCACGCTTACTAAAAGTTAACAACAATCTTTTTTAGTAAGTTAAACAGAATCTTGTTTGTTAATTAATTTTCATTTGCCGGTTATTAAAGCATCCGCAGTGGGGGACACCCGTCCCGTCTCGGCGGAACGGGTTGGTGGCGGGCTGCGCTGCATGTGGGTGGGCGGGACGGGCATCGCGAGGCGGAGGGAAAGAGGGCGGGCCGCCTGCCACGCGCCTCTCGTCTCCGCGACGTTTATGCAGTTTTTTAATTCGAAAAATACGAAAATAATTTTTTTTAATTAAATATCTAACGGAAAAAAAACGACTAGTTTCATTTTTTTAATCCTCCTATACTACTATAAATACTCATTCTCTCCTCACTTCAATTCCATACACATTTCTCCTATTTTTCTTTCTTCTTTCTAATTCCTTAATCATTCTTCTTCTTCTGGCAAAATGAATCCATACCACTTTGGTTCCGACTCCCACGATTCCGATGACGAGAGCACGAAGCAACTTATTTCCATGTTTCAAGAGGCGACTGCAAATTATTATTTGCAGCCTACTCCGACGGATCCTCCCATTGTACACAGAAGGTATGTTTATCGGGAACAAGAGGTTTCCGAAGCCCGACTGATGGTGAATTATTTCTCCGACCAGCCATGTTGGGGGGAAGATGTTTTCCGGCGTCAGTTTTGTATGCGCAGGGATTTATTTTTGCGCATAGCAAATACATTGGCTGCTCGTGAAGAATATTTCCAACAACGACCGAATGCGCTCGGACAAATGGACCATTCAACACTTGCGAAGTTTACCTCAACCATCCGACAGCTGGCCACTGACAGATGCGCCTATATGTTTGACGAGTACCTGCACGTCGCTGAGACCATTGGACTTACATGCTTGAGGTGATTCTGCAAGGCTATTTGCGGCGCCTTCGGCGCATAATATCTGAGGGCGCCCACAACCTTCGACTGCCAACAGTTTTTTCGTCTGCACGAAGCATACCACGACATGCTTGGCAGCATCGACTGCATGTACTAGCAGTGAAAAACCTATCCAACGGTGTGGAGAGCCGAATACACCAGCGGCCTCAAAGGCTCTCATCCGACGATTTTGCTAGAAGCAGTTGTCGACCATCGCCTCTAGATTTGGCATGCATTTTTTGGTGTCACCAGATCTTAAACGACATCAACGTGCTCAACCACTCATACGTCTTCAATGATCTACTGCATGGTAGGGCACTGGCAGTCCAATTCACGGCCAATGGACGTCGATACAACATGAGCTACTATCTCGCAGATGGAATCTATCCAAAGTGGCCCACATTCGTGAAGTCCTTCTCATGTCCGATCGACCCCAAAAAAGCTCGCTTTGCACAGAAGCAGGAGGCCATGCGTAAGGTTGTCGAACGAGCATTCGACGTTCTGCAAGCACGATTCGCAATCATCAAGGGTCCAGCGCGTTCGTGGTTTCGTAAAATTGTTGCCGATATCATGTATGCATGCATAATAATGCACACCATGATTATCGAGGACGAAGGGCCGAATGCTCCTAATTGGACAGACAAGGATAATGCCGGCTCTTCGACCACAAGCAAAGCCCCAAATCAAGGTGTGCCGCAATCATTCTGCGACTATCAAAGGTGTCGTGAGTCGTCGCGTGATGCCTTCAACCACGATCAGCTCCAATTCGATTTAATCGAAGAAATTTTCGCTCGCTATGGTCCTCTCGACGGTTGATTAGAAATAATGTGTTCGTAAGATTTTCGGTTTTTAATGATGTAATTTTTTATTTTTAATTATGTAATTTTGAATATTTTATGAAATTCACCTATTTTATTAAATCAAAAATTAAATTTAATTAGAATATGTAATAGATATAAGAAATAAGAAAGGAATAAAAAATTTAAAGATGAGACACATAAATAGTGTAAGGAAAATGATGGTTAAGGGATGAGTATTGCAGGTGCTGTCTCTTAGTTAAATGATGTAATAAAAAGTATTGTGTGGCCCATAAATAGTAGATAAATAGTATAAAAATGGATGATTAAGAAACGCTACTATCAATAACCTTATATTTTTAAACACCAATACGATACTAATTACATGCAGTACCTCTATATATATTGAGTTCGATCGCTTTTATTGAAACAAGGTATCATTCTATAATTAATAGAATAATAGTTTATTAGTTAATAAGCATTTCCATATTGAGTTCGATTAAGTGAAAATATATTTTTTTCCTAAGTTTAATTTATTCTTACAATTTAATTAATGAGTAAGGAATTAAAACGATACAACAATTAAGGATAACTGAGAAAATGAAATCGAGTAAAAGATGTACTACAATCATTCAAATTTATTTATTTAATTTAATAAATATAAGATTGTGTATAACTTCAATATGTTGGATTTGGAATATATATGAATGAATTGCGATCTCTATTTGCTTATCTAATTCTTCTCTTAAAATTGCCCCTTGAACGATCTTTGAATAATCGTTGAGATTTGTTAGAGAAATATGCCTCCTCAATCTTCTTCTACTTGATCTTCGAGCTTTATAATGTTAGTGTGAGGGGGCTTCTGCCTTGTTTTTCGGATTAAGCGTTGGGTTTGACTTGAATTTTGGGCTTTATAATGTTGATGCAAATGGCATTCGTCTTGTTTCTGAATCATACGTTGCTTTTATTTAAGCTTTGGACTTTATAACGTTGATTTGGATGGTCTTTCTATTGTTTTCGAATCGAATGTTACTTTGAGACTCTTCCAACTGCTTCCATGAAGAACACCTTGGATCTTGTTATGAAACTTTAGATATTGGTGTGTTTAAAACTAATATGAAAATCCTTATTTATAGGTGTAGGATGAGTCAAACTTTTGACCTAAGCCTACATGATTTTAGGCTTAAGGCTGAAGTGGCACGATTTGATTGGTTTTTGAATATTGATATATACACACATCAATATTTGACTTGCTGCCAAATAAATTGATCTATATCTTTGATATCTGGCAATATTTTTATTAAACTATATCATAAATAAAGATATAAATCAATAGAATTTATTTTCTCATTTTCGTAAATTTGGATACCTACAAATGCCACATTGAGACCTGTTCATGAACGACTTGTCGTTAAAATGAACGAGTCCTGATAATATTGTATTTATTAGACAATTTATACCCATATCATGAAGTTCTTCAAACTTGTAAATAGTTTATACTCATATTCAAGAGTTATTCAAATTGAATTTAGATTTAAATAGTTTATTTTCATATCAAGGAGCTTTGTTAGACTTGGATAGATTATGCTCGTATAAGGAGCTTTCTTGATCTTGATTTGTAAACTTTTTATAGTCGTGTCAATGAGTCTTGAATTCGGATTTGTAGATCTTTTATACTTGTGTCAATGAGTTTTTAATTTGGTTTGTAAACCTTTTATACTCGTGTCAATGAGTTTTCAATTTAGTTTGTACACCTTTTATACTCGTTTCAATGAGTCTTCAATTTGAATTTTAGACCATTTTTATTTGTGTCAATGAGTCTTCAATTTAGATTTGTACACATTTTATACTTGTGTCAAAGAGTTTTGAATTTGGATAGTTATTCAAAGAGTTAGATAGTTTTTGCTTGTGTCTAGAAGCTTTATGTGAGTTTGAGTTTATATATATTTTATACTCATATCAATGAGTCTTCACTTGAATTTGAGTTTGTAAATATTTTATACTCGTGTCAATGAGTTTTAACTTGAATTTATGTTTGTTGACATTTTATACTCATTTTAAGGAGCCTTCACTTGATTTGAGATTTGTAGACATTTTATACTCATGTTAAAGAGTATCTATCATTGATAGTTTAGACTCTTATGAAAGAGGTTTAAGCTCTTGTCAAGGAGCATTAGTGATAGTTTAGGCTCTTATCAATGAACATGACTGATAGTTTAGATTCTTATCAAGAAGGTTTAAGCTCTTGTCAAGGAGCATCATTGATAGTTTATGCTCGTATTAAGAAGCATTATTGATAGTTTAAGCTCTTATCAGATATCATTTTTGATAAACCCGTAATGTTGTGTGCTTTTGGGTTTATTAACTCCACGCTAGAGGGTGCTTGAGAGCTGTTAATGTTTGATTCTCCCATCAATTGGTTGTTTTGACGTGTTTGTTGAGAATGTACAGCGTAAACATGAAATCCAACTTGTTGGGACGAAAAATGAGAAAAATACAGACTTGAAGAGGACAAAATGCACTACCCAACCGGGTGGAGCCATGTCACAAGCCACCCTACCGGGTGGATTTATCTTGATTGTCCAGAGGAGTCCACCGAGTCGGGTGAGATGTGGCTAATTTGTCACCCGGTCGGTTATCTTACAGTCCGAGTCCAGAGAGTTATGCCTGGCTAGGTAGGGCTCAACCACTTGAGCTATCTGGCCGGGTGAAAGAGGCGGTGCATAATTAGAGCCCTAATCTAGGCCCAATTCAGCCCATATCTATAAATACCCCCAAACACATGAATTTCAGCTCTTCCAGCCCCCATTCTCAGATTTTACATACAACCTCTAGAGCAAATCAACACTTAGACAAGAGAAGAAGAGAAGAGGAAGAAAGAGTGAAGATGTTGGACATCGAGTGAAGATTTTCTACCCCATGGGTGTATCAAACTATCCTAAAGTTTTTTTTAATCTTTGATTTCCATTTATTAGAGAACATGTTAGGCTAGACTATTTGCATCTCATTTGGTAAAAACACATTGTGATTCATGTAATATTTATTTTTGAATTCTATGTTAAGACGTTGATCTATTTTGATTGTTCTTGCACTTAAAACTTTCTGGAATTGGCCACCTTGTAAAAGATATGTTGGTATTGTTACAAGAATTGAAAAATGAGTAATAGTACATGTAAATAGGAAAATTTGTGAGGGCTTGAGAAATTTGAAAATTATTTGTGAGGGCTTGAATCTTATGTGCTGTTTGGAGTTACTACCAATTGCATGAATGATACTTTAGTTTTGGTCTTGCAATCTACTTGTTAGATGCTTCGAGAGAAGATTTAATTATACATTAGTGATTGCCCTAGTATTTCTCGACTCGTTGTTTGACATAGAATTCAGGATTATGATTGCATGAATTATATTGTTGTCGGATCCATAGGATTTTCCCCTTTTCCCATTATCTACATCTCTTTGTGTCTCGTGTTCGGTTTATTCTATCGAACTTTAGTTTTGCATTTTATTGTGTTTTTGCTTAGTTACATTTCTTCCCTTGAAATTGGTGTTTAAATAGTGATTACTTTTGGTTCATAGTACTTAGGATTAATATAATAGTCTCCGTGGAAACGATACTCTTGCTTGCCCTTTACCATAATAAACATTGTACACTTGCAAGTATAATTCGAACTAAATTAGGACGAGTCAATTTTCTTTATGGTTTGCATCAAACATCGAAAGATGGACTCATGCTAGATTTACAGTATCTCATTCATTCTTCATCAGAATATTTGCCTTAATTATTTGTTTCTCAATTTTCTTCAAAATTACGAGGCTCTTGTATCGAAATTTGTCAACTTTATTTGCAATCATGCTTAACTCCATATAACGAGCTTTAGTAGCCAATCCTTGAAGGTTTTTGGCTAAATCACTTTCCATATATACTGAAGACCCCAACGCATAACTTGGATGCACATTTCAATTAATGAAGTTTCTAATAGTCGATCTATGCAATTTAGACTTAAGTTTCTCCAACGATTGATGTAGTCGATGACATGGTCTTCTTTTCAGTGACCTGCTTTGTAAGGTCCACCATGCTCACTGTCCTTTGAGTGTTGTAGAAGCGAATGGAGAATTCTTGTTCAAATTGCTCCCAATTATCGATTGAATTTGGCTCTAGATTAGCATAACAATCAAATGCATTGTCTTTCAAGGAACAAACGAAATGTTTCACCAAATAATTTCCATAAGTTCTAGCATCATTACATGTCTAGACAAAATGAGCCACATGTTGCTTTGCATTATCTTTGCTATCAAATTATTGAAACTTTAGCTGGTATGCCATTGACATCTTCAAGTTATCAATTCTTGTAGTGTATAACTTGCTATAAGTCCAACATGATTTTGAGGTCCCTTCAAACTTGTCTTCGATTGTTCCCATGATAAACTCCTTGAGTTGATCGACATGTATTGAACAATCGGAAGAAACTTCAAGTTCTTTCGCCATGAATTTTTCACTTTATTTCGCTTGCGGCTTTGTGAGTATCACGACTTCATGATCTTCATCTGATTGCTCGCCACGTGTATCAATGACTTTTGTTTATCCAACTTTGCAATTTGGATATCTTGTTGTTGCACGTGTTTGGCAAGTCCTTCCTGTGACATCCCTAACTCAAAGCATGCATCATTTTGCATATTTACATATTTCACTATCATTTGCATAATAAATATTTTAAGTGGATATCATAAAAGATAACATAGATAAATGTACTTGTAAAGCTATATATATATATATATATATATCTATATATAAATTGACTTATTATAATATTTATGTACTTAGTTAAATAAACTTACTGCAAATATGTATAAATATGTGTATCATATGTGTGTGCATGGGAACTATATAAATATATGTACGTTATATATATATATATATTATATAAAGTGTACGTGTGCATGTGATTTGGAAATGTATAGATATATATACGTAAGAAAATAGTAGCTGTTGTTGTTTACCTTGGAAAACAAAATTATAATTGTTTTGTTTTTTTAAAAAAAGAAGAAAAAAAAAGAGAGTTTGTTAATGAAAGACATTGTTATGCGTGTATTTATATATAACTATTCAAATGGCAATTTGGAGTTATAAATATTATATTAGTAAATATTGATTACAGCTATAGGATGACAATTACAAGCTATAGGATGATAATTTAAAATTTTCCACCGATAAGCAATAAAAGGACACGCAATGCATGCATACATATGTATAATATTCTTAGAAAATTAATATGTCGGCTAAGCAAAGTGATTCAACCGACATATATCAAGTATATATATATATGTATATGTGCGTGAGTATAGGGGGCAAAAAGAAAAACAAAAGACGGAGAAATAAAGAAAGTCTTTTTCATCAATAAATTTGAGGATCGAGGGTTGTAATTTGGGAAGAAGAATCGGGTATTCCATTAGATTTTCTATCCTGAATAAGGTGTGTATAAATCTCGCTTTTAATTTCTAGCATGTAACCCTAGCTTCTGGTTTTGTATTTATTATGTGAATCCTTGTGATATATTTGAATTATGTGAATAATTGCGTTATGTGGATATGTGTTGATGCAATTGATATGATAAATAATATATTGAGTATGAGACAAAAATAGATACATGATTTATTCTTGATGTTTTGAATTACTATACGCATAGTATGTGAATTATGTGAATCATGA
>JAYDZE010261732.1:0-19557 GCA_034509125.1 Monilaria moniliformis
ATTATTATTATTATTATTATTATTATTATTATTATTATTATTATTATTATTATTATTATTATTATTATTATTATCACTAAGTTTATGTAGCCACATTGTGGCTAGCCATTGACTAGTTCAATATAAAAAAAATCGATTTATTTATTATTTATGATTTAGTTTTAACATTTATTATTTCTGAACCAAGGTCTGATTTCTTCAAAAAAAAAAAAAACTTGCATATATAAACAGCTATAATGTGGTTGTTTAACAACACTCTATTACTATCACCTACTTTATAGTAAATTGATGAAAAATGAAACATCAAATTCAGCAAAAAAAAAAGATAAATAATGCAAAACATTAATTAACTTGATAGATATAAATATTAATTAATACAAAACATTAATTAACTTGATTGAGAGAAATCAAGATTTGATAGATATAAAATATACTTACAAAATGTGGATGAAAATTAACTTGAACACACAAATCACAAAGGACATGGATGGAATAAAGCAAAATTGAAAATAAAAAACAACAAAAATATGAATATGGTGCAGGTGAGGAAATTGTAGGGAGATATAACTTCCAATAAACTTATACTATCCATTCGACTTTTCCTCATGTACTCAAAGTCCCTCTGCTCTTCATCTTTACACGCCAAATGTTGGATGGTTGCCTAAAAGAGTTAATATATTAAAGTATCCACTTCCATATTTTAAAAATAAAAAATGGTCACAAAGATTTAAAAAAATATTATTTCTGTCCCAAAAAATAATGCATATCTTGATGTGACACGAATTTTAATAAAGCTAGTCAGTGTTTTTTATGAATGATGAAAATGTCTCACATTGTTTTTTTTTTATATTACTTAATATAGATAATGGTAGGTCATATTTAGTTTTTCCATAAATATGTGAAAAATGAAGATAAAGTATAAATGAAATATGCCAAAGTAGGAAAGTTAAGAAGTGTGTACTATTTTGTGGGGCTCCCGTAAGCGAATCAAATCGTCTCGAATATCTTGATTTTGTATATGATTTGAATACTAGTCGAATCGAATCAAATATTGTGTATTCTAATTCAAATCGAACGTATGTCGTACATGTATATGAAAATCCGACTATCGAGTCGAATACAAATTATATTGAGAATTTAATTTTTGTGAGAAATGAGAATGACGATCAAGCAATGTACAAGAGATGAATAAACAAAAATAAAATTTTCGCTCCTAATGGAATTCAAACTCAGATATTGCATTCATTCAATAAAAAGATACATCCACTATAAATCTCTGTGATTAAAAAATTAAAAATAATTTTTATTTCTCTCATACAATTATCAATCTTACCTGATCCCCTTCTCATATATATATATATATTTGAACCTTGAATTTTATATTTTTATTTAAAAAGAGAGAGATGTATTTATCTTTCTTTAATTCCCTTAACGGAATAAATTAAGCTAGCTAAACGTAACTTACTATAATAATTTCCTATGTCTCTATATTTCATGGTCTTGGTCTAATAGGAAAATGACAAATGTCTGAGGCTGAAAGTTTCAGGTTCAATTTTTTTATAATGTCACTATTTTTAAATTTAATATTACAATTGTAAAAAAAAAAAAAAACATCCAATACCAAATTAGCGTATTTCAACTAATTCGTATGCAAAATTTATGTTTTTCATTTAGTATAAGAACACATAAAATATTGTGCATTGCCAGATAATTACACGGAATTATATATTTTAGATATTTTAATATTCGAGATATAATAAAGTATATTAATATTAGGCATGTGACATTAATTATATTTGAATTCCTTCGATTAAATGACAATAAAGAAATCCGGCTAATACGATATCAATTATGAAAATAATCGACATATATAGTTTTGCTTCATAGTTTCTTATATGTCTTTGTATACCTACCACCCACCCACCCCAGCGCACACCTCGAGAAAGATGGTACTTATTATTCCCCGTCCGCGATACATCGTCTCGTTTCGACTTGGTACAAGTTTTAAGAAATTGTTTGACTTTGTTAAAAAAATATGAATGAAAGTGAATGAAAAAAGCTAATAGAATATGAGTTAGTATAGTGTGAGACTCATTTATAAAAATAATAAAAGTGAAATGAGACATTTTGTTGTGAACGTTCATTTATGACAAAATGAAACATTTTATCGCGGAAAGAGGGAGTATATCAGCAAGGGAACAAAGGTATTAATATCGTACTCCCTCTACCCCAGTGTGACATCTTTATTGAGACAGATGGAGTAATATTTAGTCTCTTCTTCTCTTGTATTTTTTTTTTATTTTTATTCTTATTTTTACATTACTTGTGTTAATTTTAATTTTTTTTAATTAAACTTGGGTTTAATTTTCTTAATTCAAAATCATACTCGTTTTATTGGATCAATTGATTTCTCAATATCAGAGACCTTTTTTAGTTAAATCAGGAATCAGCAAACTGATTCAGACACGTTCCCTTTTCTTTTCTTATTTTTAGTTAAAACATCCGTTCTTTTAGAAGCTAATCAATTAAGGACTAATTTGCTAAATATGGCAAGAGAACTATGTTTCCGTAAAATTTAAGGTAACTCCTATTAATTTAGGAAACTGAAACATGGCAAGAGATATAATCGTGGTCTTAATTATGTAGATTTCCTACTTTATCAGTCACAAAGATCTGCTTATTATAAGGTGACGCTTGGTATGATGAAATGAAATGAGAGTGAAATGTAATAAAAATATGAAAAGATTGAATGAGGAAAGAATGACTAATATCATAAGTTGGCAACGAATGACTATTCTTAATCAAATAAGAATGTTAATTCCAAATGAAATGACGATTTTTGTAAAAAAAATTTAAATGAAAGTAGAAATGGTCATTCCATTCTCACGTTCGTTCCATCGTACTAGGTTGGGCCTAAGTATTATAATCCTCTCGATATTATTATTTATAACAGTCTAAAAACAAAGCAAAAGATTAAAAGAAGCTAGTTATTTTCCTATAGTAATTGGCTGTAATATTTGCAACCAATAATGTGATAGCACGTGGTAGCATCTACTATATAATTGATACCCACTGGATTCGTCCTTCCGTATATATAGAGCAGTCTCCCCACACCTCCTTGTCTCAGCCCCTCAACGTTCACGAATCATGGAAGACGAGATCGAAAACTCCACCACCTCCGCCGCCGCCGACGATATGGACAGCTGCTGCTCCACTCCCTACGTCAGCGCTCCTTCCAGCCCCGGCCGCGGCACTCCCCTCTCTGGATTCTACTACAGCGCACCCGCCAGCCCCATGCATTTCGTGCTCTCCACCACCGCTCTCAAATCCTACCCCTCCGCTGCCGCCGATTCCAGCTGCTTTGAGTTCGACTTCTCGGCCACGCTGCCCTCCACCGCCGCCACCTCACCCGAACACATGACCTCCGCCGACGAGTTGTTCTTCAACGGCCAGATCCGGCCGATGAAGCTCTCCACTCACCTCCAGCGCCCTCAGATTCTCGATCCGCTAATCGAATCGGACGACGTCTTCGAAGACGATCAGATGTTCGCCCGCGGTAGGGATTTGAAGCTCCGCGCCGGATCCCTGCGGCGGCGCACTAGATCCATGTCGCCAATGCGGAGCCAAACGACGCCGTTCGAGTGCGCGAGATCCGACGCCGAGGACGACAAATCCGGTGAAATCCACGTCGCCGCCGACAGCGCCGAGGAGGAGAAAGGAACCGACGGAACGCCGTGCGCGTCTAGGTCTTCGTCGGCGGGGAGAAGCTCCAAGAGGTGGATATTCCTAAAAGAGTTTCTGTACAGAAGCAAGAGCGAAGGGCGAAACGAAGGCCACAAGTTTTGGGGATCTCTGTCGTTTTCGCCGGTGAATAAGGAGAAGAAAACGGCGCCACTAACGAGCAATGCGAAGGCGAAAGAGACTAAAAAGAAGGCGGTGAGCAGAAATGAGGGCGGTAAGAGGAGGGTGATCTCACCGTCGGCGCACGAGCTGCATTACGCGGCGAAGAGAGCGCAGGCGGAGGAGTTGAAGAAGAAGACATTCCTACCGTACCGGCAGGGACTGTTGGGGTGTTTGGGGTTCAGCTCCAAGAGCTACGGCGCCATGAATGGGTTTGCCAGAGCTTTCACTACCGTTTCTTCTAGGTAAAAACCATATATGCTCAGTTGTTTCCACACTTCTTTCATTCTAACACTATCTATATACATATACATTTCATGGCCATACAAGATCTTGCTTAAAAATCATTATATAGTCTACCCACACTTTTTTAAGTGTTTATATATTATATATATATAATTTTTATCTTCATTTTCAATGTTTTGTAAGTTGTACAAGCAAATGATCTTCCCTTTTGTGGGGAATAAATCGATGGCAATGGGAATAAATTCGAGGACACGTTGAGCCATATGTTTTTTTTCAACTAAAGTTAGTTAATCATACATAGTTGTCGCTCGGTCGAGACCCATCGTATGGGACCTATTTGTTTGGCACGACTCGTCAATTATAATAATTTTTTTTAATTAAAACAACCAAATTATGTTCATTAATTCAAAAAGTAATCTTTGTGTAATTCACATTTGATATCTGAAATACAGCAAATTAATTTAAAATGTCATTTTCTATGATGAGTGTGGTGTGAATATTTGGTAAGTGAATGATTATGGTAGTACACTCCACATGCGTGTAGGACGACTCTTATACTATATTAATTGATAGGCCAACTGTGTTTCCCATACCTACAATAAAGGGAAAATCAGCCCCCAATACTCTTGTTGAGCAATTTGAGTATGATGAATTGGAATAATGTATGTAGAACAATTTGAGTATTACAATTATACAAAAAAAAAAAATGAATAAAATGAATTTTGTGGTTACGAGGTTTTTGGTTCAAATCTGTATTAGTTTGGTTCGGATATTGTCTAGTTTGTACTAATTTCGTTATTGCAAAAAATTCTTTGTAATATATTAAACTCTTGATATGATCATGTATCATGTATATAACAAAATTATTAAAATCTCACCCTAAAATTTAACTAATTGATTTGAGTTGTGTGTATGTATGTATGTATGTAAAATGCATTTGATTTTGCATATTGACAAGTGAATTAAAGACAACTGTCTATGGGCCTTAGTCTACTCAAGTTGTAATGTACAATCACATGGTATTGGTGGAATCTTGCCATTTCTTGTCGACCTAATTGTCTTTTAATTATTGCTAATAGACACTTACCACTTTCGTAAGCATTTTTGTCTTTGTCCCATCATTTACCTATTTAGCCCTTTGCTAACACCTATTCAATGAAGAGAGAGAGAGAGAGAGAGAGAGAGAGAGAGAGAGAGTTGATGAAATATATCACATATTAATAAGTGAAAGCTAATTTATTCAATGAAGAAAGGAGATATGAGGGATATTAAATATGAAAAAGAAAGCTAATTTATCGATCGGGACATATTGTCTCTTGGACTATATTTATCACATTAATAAATTGTAGACCAAAAATGCAACAAATATATTGTTTTGAAAAAGTTGGGTGTTAAAATGATACCATATCCCTTCACCAACCTAAAACTAGGACTCCAATTTTTGCAACAACCTAAATTTCCAAACCCTAAATCTAGGGAGGGGAAACAATACATTTCCCTCTTCAAGAAGAAAATGCGGTTATACTATCTCTTTTTCGGGCGAATGAACAAATAATTTTAAAGAAAGCGCGTGACAGTGACGGATTCGAACCTGAGACATTCAACCTCAGACATTAATCAGACTATCACAAGATTATACCATCTTATGCAAACACGCCAAATACACGTTGTGCCTTCTCTTCCAAAGCCCACTTGAGGCTTCACAAGTTTTGATCAGCGATGGTTCATATATTTTATTTTAATATTTTCAACCCGAGACATTCAACCTCAGACATTAACCAGACTGTCACAAGATTATACCATCTTATGCAAACACGCCAAATACACGTTGTGCCTTCTCCTCCAAAGCCCACTTGAGGCTTGACAAGTTTTGATCAACGATGGTTCATATATTTCATTTTAATATTTTCCTATGATGTAGTGTATGGGAGATGGATATCCACACACAATTAGGAGGATGATTGTTACATTTGAACCCCCAAACTTGCAATCATCGCTATGCAACAAATAGAGTGTTATGATTCTGTTTTTGTGTGACAAGATAAGAGATGAGATAACTTTGTCCATAACCGTGAATTATGTAATAGTGTTTTACAAATGTGAGACCACTCGTCGGCAAATTATGTACTAGAGTTATAGTGTCGTAATTTGGCTAAGTATCATTCTAATGATGTGGCATCCTTATCATTTTTAGATTAATGAGTAAAAAAATTGTCATGTGATTTCATATGGCATTCGACGAGCCACGTTGATATTTTATAAGTGCTGGAAAATGGGTATGAGATATTTTTTATACAAAGCTGATAATTGATTATTTCAATAAGTATTTCTGAAAGTTTGAGACATTTTTCATAAAAAATAGAGTATAATTTTAGGTTTAAAGGTAATATTTACTCTGTAATTTGTAGTATTTAGTTTTATTAAAAGAAATAAATTTATCCTTGCTAAAAGTTATACATGCCTACACACATTGGCGGAGCTACCTCGTAAGATCAGGGCCCACATTTTTACAAAAATAGGGGTATTTTAGTAATTTTATATAATTATTTAAAAATATTATTATTAAATTAACTAAATTAGAGAATTTGGAAATTCGTCTCCTATTAGAGCTTAAACTCATGGCTAATTCTTTTCTCCTTTTGTTATTCTTCTTTGCTCCAGCATTAATATCAAGAAGTTATCATTAAAATCTGATTTTTCAAAAATTATTAAATTTATGATAAGTTTGAGTTTAATTTATATTTTAATTTCAAAGAAAATCTTATCGAGAAAATTGTGAAATGTTTTCTTAGACCCTACAACGTAAAATGTTTGGCTCCGCCACTTCCTCCACATATATTTACATAACATGCAATTTGTTAAGGGGAGACAAGAGTTGCCGGCAAAAATAGCTGGTTACACAGATGAAACGGGCCCAACTAGGAGGAGGCATGTGGGGTCTCACTATTAGTTACTCTTTATTCATAGAAGCCCCTTGTCTTCTCATGCACACATATATTAATAGTTGAAATCACACATCATTTTTTCATAATATAATGATCCATCCACAACTTCCAATTCCATGCCCTTATCTCTTATCTTGCATTGACGAAATATACCCAAAATTATAAAGAAAAGTCCATGGATGATGCCATCATTTCCGTCATCACTCATGAGTAACATAATAGACTACATATTTACTTTGTACTTATAAGCTGATCGGACCCAACTCGAATTCAACTCCGAATTCGCCTCAGCCTGAACCTGTACTCGAATCGATGACCCGATCCACAATCCAAACTCATGAACTTTTTATAAAAGTTATATTTGTTATGAATCAAAGAAACATTTGTATTGAATAAAAGTAATTGTTATAAATATTACTGTTATTATGAATAAAAGTGATTATGCATAATATTTTTAACAAATGTTAATTATATACTATTTTATTTGATGAATATGTTAGTGCTTACATGAAAGATAATAAAGTGGTAAAGATTTTATTTTTTATTTTTTTAGGCGGTAAAATTGAAACACCAAGAATCTCTACTTAGTGAGATATAAAGGTGAAGAGGTCTAACAAATTAATAAATAGTAAGAGGCCATGTGTTTGGAGAGCGGCCTTGGCCCATTACTGTGATATGGGTCGGCCCAATTTGACTCACTTTTATATTTTTATTATAATTACCTCAATTTTTTATTATCTTTAAGTTAGTATAGAATGTTTGTTTCGTTTTATAATTCAAATATCATTTTTTTTCATTTTATTTTAAATTTATTATTATTATTATTGTTGTTGTTGCTGCTGTTAACGAGCAAATTTTAGTCATTTTCTTTATGTGCTTGTGCAATGCACATGCATACGATCGATTGATGTTACAGAGTAGATGCTTATTATTTCTCCTTTTTCCATACCATTAGAGAAAAGCAATATTTTTCTTGACAAATTACATGTGTTATACTTTCGAGTCCAAAATCAAGATTGAAAATAAAAATTTGACAAATACAGTATATTACTTTAGACCGAAAGTGAAATCGCTCCGATATTACGAAACCAAAAGTTATTACCTCACCAAATGCAACCTAAACTTTTCAAGAAAATGCTAGGGATTAGTTACGAGCAAACATCACATCACACTCCCTCACATTATCAAGAACTTTAGGAAATAAATAAAATGAAATATGGTCTACAAAACAATCCCTAGCCATGCTTTTATGCATTGGACCCATTCTAATCCAATGTGTGATGAGCTTTCCTTCATAAACCAACTCATCCCTTTTCCCTTTCCTCCAACATGATTTAGCAAGTGTTTGTTTGTTGGAGTATTAATGGAGTATTGGAGTGAACAATTATTTTCAATTTTTCTAATTAATCTTTCTTCTTTTGATGGATCTTAGGGAATTGATCACATCATAGGCAAGTTAGGGGACCATATCATATTTTATAATTGTCAAAAGGGAAAAAGAAATGTTGATGGTAATGAGGAGTTGGGACAAAGATGGTCATTATCCTTGAAGAGAAAATGAATGGGGTTTTTGCCTTAAAAAGAAAAGCAAACCCCAACTCTAGATTCATTGTACTATAAAGAAGAATGGATATAAATAATTTGGTATGAAATTTAGAAAATAAAAAAGATTGGTTTCATCACTTTGCAAAATCTCCAAATCTAATCATCTCTATTAAACTTATGATCAACTAAAATTGCATGAATAACTCCACATGGATTGATGATTTTGGAGTTTAATTCAATCTCATGATGATGAGTCCTTGACTTGTTTGGAACACTTCATCTCATTGTGAGTTGCTGTTTTTGAATCTTGAATTGTTATTTGATGATTCGAATATCCCGCTGCTGTTTTTGAATCTTGAACTGTTATTTGATGATTTAAATATGCCGCTTAAATTTGAATAATGTATTTTGAAATAATAGTTAGTTTCCTTATTTTTATTTCAAAGTGGAATTAGTTTTGGTATTATTATGAGCTTGGTTTGTGTGGGATTGGCTTTTAATTAATTATATATTAGTGGATAAAAGAATTACACATAAAATTGGCACTTTTTATGAGTACATAGGCGAATAGGCATGAGAGAATATGCCCACATTTGATGTTAGTTTTGCTAAAGTATGAAACTACAACTTATTTTTCAATTAGGCTAATTTAATTTATTTTTTATAACTAATTTTGGTGTGGCACCTTTATTTAATAATTCAATTAGTGATTGCTAATAATTATTGTTAACTTTTCTAACGAGAAAGTCATGATTCCTAGTGGTGGGATCATTAATAGCCTTACTTATTTGATCACATAATTTTTTAGTAATTTCGAGCTATCTTTTTATTTTTAATTAAAATAAATATAAAAAGGTATAACGAATTAAAAATAAATAAATGCCTAAGTGGGGACCTAATATATAATATTTTCAAAGTAGACCCTGGAATCTTGGGGCTTTGAACCATCAGGCTTTGTTAAATTGTCGTGACTTGAGATAGACCCTGGGCCAGGTTTTGGCAGCAGCTTTGCCACTTTCCAATTGTTAATCCTCAACCTTTTCATCTAATTAATAATAGATTATAGCATCATTAACTATTTTTAAATAAGTCTCATAAAAACTAGCAACCATGCTTCTTTATATATATATATAATAATATTTTCATAATACACAATAATGGTTTTACATAATAGTATTTTCGAGATATTGCGATCATGCTTCTTTTCATAACAATTGTATATCAGATAAAAATCAATTATTTAAATTGATTATTAATTATTATTCTAACAAAATAGGTACGCCTTAGTTCAGACTAGTGTCCCTTTTATTGTTAGTACTCTTAGTACTAACAAAGTAACGATCATTCTTAAATGGTGAAGATCTACGGTGGAAGCATTATTTTTTTGAATAAATGCACCATCTGGATTAAAATCTTAAGGGATGCAAAAATTACACTTTATATATTCTGTGCAGAGTAGTATTACGATACTAACAATAAGAATGTTTTTATTATAAGCACAACCTATATATATGATAGTTAGAAATCTATTTTTTCATAAAAATTCTGAACTCTTGTACTGAACTTATTAAGTAATTGTATAAATTTAAAAAGTAATTGCTTTAAACTCTACATTCGACAAATATCTGCAATTACCTTATAAATTTAATTAAAAAAGAAACAAATTTTATTTGATCTCAACAATTGTAAATGGAGCCCTTCTACACATGAGTTGCTAAATATGGAAGGTGACATCTTGCCCTGCCACCCATCCTCTGCACCTAAGCCCAAAAGCAACTGCTTTTTTATGGCCTAACCAATACTTTTAATCACTAGGCTTCTTATAATATTAACATAATTTATTTTAATTAATTTATATCACTCAACTCTTCTATCTCCTCTCTATCCACTCTTTAGGGCCGTTTGATAGATAAGTTTGGATAATCCATATTATTATAGAAGGTATGATTAGCTACCTTATCAATTTTGTGAGTTACATTAACCACCTATATCATGCCAAAATAGTGAGTAGCTGCAAACCGATGCGGGTCTGGTTAGTTTAACGCGGGCTGCACTTTTTGTATGCTGGGTACCAAACAGATGAATAACTCTAATTTATTTATCATAACATACTTTAACATATGAGGCAAATAGTCCATTAATGTTAACATATATCAAAGAGTTTCTTTCCCAGCTTTTCAATAGTGTGTGAGCTTCATCTAGTCACATCTAGTGACAACTTATCTCATTACAAAGTTTCTACTTACTTGTGAGTTATTTTGATCTCAATTTAGTGAAAGACGTTTAGTATAATCCATAGGTGAAGCTTCTTTCACATAAATGTAATTATAGAATTTCATTCTTATTGACGATATGTATAAAACGAAAAAGAACGTTGTCACTTAGAAGACCATCAACACTACTTCTGATTCATCAGACATAAATACGAGTATACTTCCAATTTCGTTATCCTTCGTATTCAACGTACGAATCATTAATTTATGATCCAACAATAATCAATGACGACGAATATTGTATGTAGGGTGAAGAACGTTTACAATTTGTTTAACATTTTTAGATAGGAATTAGTCATCTATTAAATGGACAGTCATACAATTGTAATCTTTGTCGACAGCCACATATATAATGGAATATTGTGATTTCACTCTAATTTTGACAAATTTATTAGATTATATAAATGGTGCTCCACGTGTCCTTGTTCCTTTTCTCACAACTTGTTCTATCACTGGCGCTGCCATTTCTTTTATTTCTTTAGGCTGCTCTCCCTCTCCCTCTCCCTCTCCCTCTCGCCGGCTGCCGCCCGAAGCGAAGCGTGGTCTCACGCTTGTATTTTTAATATACAACAATATTTTTTCTTGTTTCTTTTAGGTGCTACTGATTCTGTCCGCGATAAAATGTTTCACTTTGACTCGGCAAAAGTTTTAAGAAATGTGAAATAATATAGGTGGAAAAAATTAGTGGAATTTGAGTCTCATTTTTATATATTAGTTTTATTATAAAATATGAGTAAAATGAGTTAGTGAAATGTGGAGCATACTTATGATATTTAATGATGAATACTGTTTTTTGACAAAATATCAAAATAAGATATTTTATGGTAGATGGGGAGTATTTCCTGATCTTCAAAAGCCAAACTCCGAGCCTGTCGGTTCGCATGCGATGGAATAAATTTAGTAAGTTATTAACTATAAATTTGTGTAAATAAGTATTTATTATGTTGCCATAATTTGAAAATACAAAGAGACATGTGCAGATCTAAAGACAAGTAAATCGATTGTCTTACCGGGTGCAATATGGAATATAGACAAGTTAAAGAACATCAAAAGCCCCCCCCATCTGTATTTATCTAATAACAAGGGGGTCAATTGCTAATAATAATAATAATAATAATAATAATAATAATAATAATAATAATAATAATAATAATAATAATAATAATAATAATAATCAGTTACGATAAATTGGATCGGATTTTGCTGTTTTTTCTTCTGCAGTATCTTGACGTGACATGAGCGTGAAAGAGGTTTAAGAATCAATTTTCTTTTTATAAGGGCTAAAATCACTTATTTTGGCTTTTTTTACCCTATATTGTAGGGTGGATCTCTAAAGATATGAAAGATCTCCCTTCAAGTCTTACATACGACTTTCATCGAGTACGATTTTCCGCAGAATTCTATATGTTATAATAATAATAATAATAATAATAATAATTATTATTATTATTATTATTATTATTATTATTATTATTATTATATGAATAGGTAAATCAAACATAACTCATAACATAAAATTTTTGTAGTGTGGTTTCTTTTTTATTTGGGATCACTTGTTATTGCATAGACACAATGAGAAATTATATAATTAGGTACATCTAAATTTTCTAAATAAGAACCATTAAAATTCCGAACCTTTTGATTCGGAGTAGCTTTGGGTGTTGAAAAAAGAAATAAATTTAAAGAAAAAAAGTTGACTAAAAAGAGGAAAGAGTGGAAATAAAAAATCAAAAAAAGATTTGTCAAAATAATGATTTTTCTAAAAAAAACAAGAAATTTTAAATTCTTATAATTTTTAACTTAACATTTTTTTTCTCTTCATATTTTATTTTCTTCTTGGCGGTGTCTCTTCTTCTTTCAATCTTCTCTCTCTATAACTTCCCCGCCTTTTCCCTCTCTCTCTCTTTCTCTATGCTTTCTTCTTCTTCTTCTTCAATCAAGATTGTTCACTGTAATCCCTCTTCAGATATTAACAAGCCAACACTTATTGGTGGAAAGACACGATTTTTGCGCCTATGCATACATGGGAATCTCGTGAATACATGTATAGAACAGCATGCATTTTGATTTTTGAAAGTTGAAGAAACCCACTCGTTAATTCAAGTATTTCTTGGAGGGGTGTCGCGCTTTGAACAGCATTAATGGCGGAAGGAATGTTGCAAATCGACGCTGCAGCGGCGGAGGAGGACGCGCTTGGCAAGAGGCTGAACGACAAGGATTTGGCCTCAAGAAAAGCAGAAGAAGCGTGTATGACAACCCTTTTCAATAATCATCTTAATTTTACGACGTTTGTAATCGATCCTTCCAAAATTAATGTTGACCCCTGGATTGTGTATTGATGATCATAGTTTGTGCCTAATTGCGGTTGTGATTGAATGTGTATTTCCATTGCTACATTCTTGAATGATTGGATTAATTGATGATTGAGAGACATTGTGTTGCAGCATTGAGAAGATATGATGCGGCCGGCTGGTTGAGGAAGATGGTAGGAGTAGTTACGGCAAGGGATTTGTCTGATCAGCCATCTGAAGAAGATTTTCGACTTGGTTTGCGAAGTGGGATTATACTTTGCAATGCACTAAACAAGATTCAGCCAGGCGCCATTCCAAAAGTAGGGCTTATCTTGATCTTTCATGTTCTGTTATCCCACTTTCTATTATTGGATGCTGCAATTTGGTTGTTGGGATTTCCTCTAGGTAGTTGAGGCGCCTTCGGGTAGTGTGATTGTTCCGGATGGGGCTGCTCTTTCGGCCTTCCAATATTTCGAGAATGTTAGGAACTTTCTTGATTCTGCAGAGGAAATGGGGATTCCAGTTTTTGAAGCTTCTGATCTGGAACAGGTGAGTAGTTGTTTACCTTTTATAGTTAGTTTTTTCACCTATAGAAAAGGTGCCTATATAGATAATATTGATCTGATTGAACTTTTGCAATGCGTGATTATAATATCCAAACCATTAGGGAGGGAAGAGTTCAAGAATTGTAAACTGTGTGCTGGCCCTAAAGTCTTACTATGAGTGGAAGGAAGGAGGTGGGAAAGGAGTGTGGAAATTCAGTGGAACTTGGAAGCCTCATTCGGCATCCAAGCAATTTGTCAGGAAGAGCTCTGATCTGTTTGTGAATTCACTCTCGAGGAACTCATCCATTGTTGAGCAGAACGTGCAGGACTTTAGTGAAATGGTTTGTACGCTTACTGCTCGTATATGTATCTCATTAGCTGTTTTTTTATGGCGAAGAAGTGATTTTGTGCTTCCATTTTCAGGGTACCTCTGAAGCCTTGCACTTGTTTGTTCGTGAGCTTCTTTCTGATAAGAAGCAAGAAGATATCCCTCTGGTAAGTGATTTTGGAGTCGAGAGAAGCTCTATTGGTCATAATGTTTCATCACTCATTGCAAAATGTATTGTCTTCCATTGTTTCAGTCATTGGCATTTGCTCTCTGGTATTGTAGAAAGTACATTTTTCTACTTATGAGAAACTCAAGGAGTTTGTTTTGCAGGTCGTTGGGAGTATGTTAAACAAAGTTATGGAAGAATTTGAACAGCGGTTAGCAAGACAAAATGATCAGGTGGGACTGATGATTGTTCGTCTAGAGGTTCAATCGAAGCTCTACTCCTGCTAGTTACTGTTTACTAGATTCACAATGCTTATGCATATGCAATAGATTAACAATTAACTTAATTTAAAGGATTTCCAGAAAAAAGAGGAACTAAGTTCTAAGCGCTGTTTTGCATTTGTTGGTACAATAGGCTGGAACAAGTTCGAGATGTGTGGATGTCCCAAGTTCCAACGAGCATCAAGTTGTCGAGGTCTGATGGATTGTTGCATCTTAATGATTTTTACTTTTCTTAAACTCATTGCGGCGTTTATGTATAGTAGGTTGGTACAAGTTCGAGAGACATAGATGTTCCAAGTTCCTGCCCAAGTTCCGAGGTAAAGGTCTAATTAGATGCTGCATCTTAGTGATTTGTGCATTAGAAACCTCAAAATACATGGTCTGAGTTTTCTTGGTTTTATGTAAGACTTCAAACATAATGGAAGATAAGAGTTGGTCCAAGAATGATTTGCACGATGGCAATCCAAAACGACATGGTTCCAAGCGTCAAGACTTGGTTGAATACCATCAACGAAGCATACAGGTCCTTCAAATGAGAGATTGGCTGTTGTAAACAATTCCCACTCTCCAAACTGGTCTCTTTTAATAACATATATTTAACTTTGTAGGAACTCAGAAGCACTCTTCACTCGACGAAGGAAGACCTGCATCTGCTACACATGAAGTATCAAGAAGAAATCCAATATCTAGGTATCTATTTATTATATGTTACACCTTACTCTTCATTGAAGCAAACAGAAAGCAAGAAGTTAATCTTATTTGATGATAGGTAAACACTTGAATGGTCTTGCCGGTGCAGCTTCTCGATACCAGAAGGTTCTTGAGGAGAATCGCAAACTTTACAATCAAGTGCAGGACCTTAAAGGTAAATTTCTATTGGTTTGAATATCATTGGAAGAGTGTCTAGCCACGGTGATGCTGGGATTTTGACAGGAAATATAAGGGTATATTGCCGAATACGACCTTTTTTGCCTGGACAGACAGCGGGTTTGAGTACTGCAGAAGCTCTGGATGGACAGACTATCTCAATAATCACTCCTGCAAAAAATGGCAAGGGGAAGAAGTTGTTCACTTTCAACAAGGTTTTTGGTCCATCTGCCAGCCAAGGTGATTGAACTCCTTTAGTCCTTTCATATATATGATTCATAGATGTCTCACAAGTACTAATGTTTCTTGATTCTGCAGAAGAAGTATTCTCAGATACACAGCCGCTGATTCGTTCTGTGCTTGACGGGTATAATGTATGCATATTTGCTTATGGCCAAACTGGTTCAGGAAAAACATATACTATGGTAAGAGGTTATTATGATTATGTTAGTTTAGGTCTTTCAGAATTTGATTTAATCTAATTCATCTTTTCCTTTAATCTGCAGACTGGACCTCAGGAACTAACACCAGAAAGCTTAGGTGTAAATTACCGAGCTCTGAGTGATTTATTTTTCATCTCGCAGCAAAGAAAAGACAGCATGTCGTATGATGTCTCTGTCCAGATGATAGAAATCTACAATGAGCAAGTTAGAGACCTCCTCGTCTCTGACGGTGTCAATAAAAAATATCCTTGGAGAAAAGTGCTTCTTTTATCTTTTTTATGTTTTCTTGCATTTTTCATGAGCTCGTCTTTTTTCCTTAACTCATTAGAACATTAGAAATCCGCAACAGCTCCCAGAACGGTATTAACGTACCAAATGCAAATATTGTGCCTGTTTCATCAACATCTGATGTCATCGACCTGATGAACATTGGGCTTAAAAATCGCGCAGTTGGTTCCACTTCAATGAATGACCGAAGTAGTCGTTCTCACAGGCACATTTTCTTACTCTCTTTTCTTGACTACGTTTTCCATTGTTGTTATAATGTGTCAAATTGACCATGAATCCATGCATGCATCTGCAGTTGCGTGACTGTTCATGTCCAAGGAAGAAATCTGACATCTGGGTCGATTACTTGTGGTAGTATGCATCTGGTCGACCTGGCAGGCAGCGAACGAGCTGATAAAACAGATGCAGTTGGTGATAGGTTGAAGGAGGCTCAACATATTAACCGCTCTCTATCTGCTTTAGGCGATGTGATAGCCTCTCTTGCCCAAAAGCAATCGCACGTCCCTTACAGAAACAGTAAGCTCACGCAGTTGCTTCAGGATTCACTAGGTAAGATTCAGACAGCATCCGCAGCTGGTCTACACTGTTACTCTAGTAGCACTTACTAATATCTGAATCCTTCATGTTTCTGTAGGGGGTCAGGCAAAGACTCTAATGTTCATTCACATCAGCCCGGAACCTGATGCTCTTGGAGAGACAGTGAGCACGTTGAAGTTTGCTGAACGGGTGTCTACTGTTGAGCTTGGTGCTGCTCGAGCAAACAAAGATAGTCCGGACGTCAGAGAACTAAAAGAACAGGTTTGGCGCCTTTTTTCAACTTGTTATTTTCTTTATTGACATACATGCCTTAATCCATTATTGCTATCCAACTACGTGCAGATAGCTAGTCTTAAAGCAGCCTTGTTACGGAAGGAGAGAGGAGAAGATGGAGCCACAAATGGATCTTATACATCTTCTCCAGCGCCATCTTGGCAAAGTATAGGAGATGTTAGTAAGGCAGAGGTATGAAACTCAAACCATGAAACGATCTTTGGCAACTTTTCTGAGCAGTTGTTTTACGTTTCTGTATTGTGCACTGCAGGGACAGACTGAGTCCTTAGCAGTATCAAGAATGCACAGCTTTGATGGTGAGGACTTCATGGCGTCTCCAATCAGTGTGATATCAATGGAAGAGGAAAGAAGTGTCTCTGGTGATTGGGTCGATAAGGTTATGGTGAAGAGCCACGTAGGGGAAGATGGCAGTCAGTCACCAAAGATATTGTATCAGCAGAGTAAACGCGATACTTCCAAGTTATATCCGGAACAGTCATTGAGCAAAATTGCAGTTCTAAGACGAGACAATAGTTCGGGTAGGATTCAATTTGACACTGCAGCGGCCACTGATGAATTAGAATACACAGAAGTTGAAGCTAGTGATGAATCAGATTACCAGTGCCAAACAAATGGTGCTAAGCAAAATGGAGGGGGTGGAACAAAAGCCAAAAAACCTACTCATAATCAAAGGCAGATGAAAAGCCCAGAAATAAGGTAAATTGTGGACATTGATCAACTTAAAAAGGCTCAAGTTTATGATACAACATAGCAAGTTGATATCAAAGCATGGATGCTTATGCCTTATGGCTTTACTCTTGATCTTACTCATTCATTTTATGTTTGTAATTTTGTAGGAGCCTGATTCCTCAACCACCAACGAGGAAAGTCGCGAATGGATCTAACTCACCATCGAAGAAAAGTGGAAAGAAACCAGCTGCGGTTGATGGGAAACGAAAGCCAGCCTCCACCGGTGGGAAGTGAGAGCCTAATGTGTTGCACAGGATGCATCAGTCCTTTTCTCTTTAGATATGCATTCATTGATTGGAATGTGTTCACAGAAATGGCATTGCCAATGCCAATGCCAATGCTTCTCATTGTCATGTGTTCCTGTTTTCCATTTTGCAGTGGTGATTTTTTTTTTTTTTTTTTTTTATAAATCCCACTGATGAGTGTTTTGTATACAATGTTTTGATTTTTTTTTTCTTTTTGTATTTGTAATTCTTTCACCTGTACCAGAAGAGAGAAACATGGCATATTGAAAGAAGTTTATGCCATAGTTATTTGCAGTACAACAGAATCATATATTAATTTCGAGTTATTGTGTGGTATAAAGAGATCAACTTTTTAATATTATGACAAGTATATTCTAGATAACAAGTTATGAATTATATTCCATTGTCACTTTAATAACCTAGTCAGTTAGATTGACTAGGTGGTCTGCCCAGCCCGGTTTGACACTAACAAATCCAAAATAAGTCATGGTGCCAAAAATTCGTTGAGTTGAACATAATAATAATAATAATCACTTATTATCCTATATTTGATTTCGTAGTTAATTTAGATTTTTTTATTGTAATTATGTATTATATCTGTATTTTTTTATTTTTTATTAAAAAAAATGTGCTACTCTGCGTTCGTGGACTTGTATTTTCCAACTACTTTTTCAATGCCAGTGTTATTTAAGTATATTTCCTGTTAAGAAATAAAATAAAAGGCTATTATACGCCTTTTGTAAATCAATAGGGATCCTGGTCGTTGCCCGGAACGCGCTCCTCTCTCTCTCTCTCTCTGCGTCTTATCTCTCTAGATTTTGTTATTCCAATCGAATTATTACGTGTAAATCATAGAGTTAAAATTGATTGATTTGTCTCTCCGGGGATTCCAGCACCCCATCGCCGTCGATCTACTTCAGTTTATCTCTGCACTGTAAGCTCCTCAATTTGATTCGTTTTTATTTTTTTATATAAAGCTGTTTTTCAGTTCTGTAAAACTCTTTAAGCTGCATTTCTGTTTAGTGCTGGTAAATGTCTGTGAAAACAGAAAAACCTATGCAATTTTTGGCCACATGCACGCTAGCTGCTTCCTTTTTTTTTTTTTTTTCTGGAAATTTATCGCATTTTCGGGGTTTGTTTTTAAATATCAATTGCAGTAATGGGCAAGGTGCATCTATTTTGGCAGTCGGAGCTAATTACGGATTACAGAACACGCCGTTTACCTTTTTTAATTTTATGTTGCGACATTGTTGTTTTCTAGTGAAATTGTGAAATTAAATTGAAGAATTTGTGTGATTTAAAACTCTCTCTCTCTCTCTCTCTCACACACACACACTGCTCATGATAGGGTTCAGGCGTGATAATTATTTTCTGGTTGCAGATTACGAGGATAAAACTGGCTTTCTGTTTAATCAATTGTCTTAAACTGTATCTGAATGAAGTGGAGAATGTCCTCTAATTTAGGCTGAGGTTGGGGGATCGAGGCTTGAAGAATGAGAACTGCTAATGTGCTGAAAGCCTGAAGCAGAGATTGCAACAGTGAGGCAGATAGAGGTAATACCAAAATGAGGCACAAACAACAGCTGGTTCCACTTGGGACTTTGATTGGTCGTGAGTTGAGAAATGAGAAGTTG
>JAYDZE010261843.1:0-19550 GCA_034509125.1 Monilaria moniliformis
TCAGCATTTTCCTTTGTCCTTTTCATCTCTTTTCTTCTCCAAACTTCTTCCTAACAAAGAAAAGTACTTAAAAGCGGGTGAGAACTCAATAAACATACGTGAAAACTTAGGGAAAAGATTATAATATTTGATTTGCATGTCATCCTGGTTGACTCGCTTAGTGACTCGGCTCGGACTCGTCTTCTTTATCTACGAGCAAGGGCTTGGAATCAGGGATTTGTTTAGCGATCTCTCAGGCGGTGTTAAGGGGATTGCTGGTGATGATGACGGTGCTAAGGGATATTACGGTGAGGCGGACGATGGGGAAGTAGATGGAATTGGGGTGAGGAAGAAGATAACATGCCCCTTGCGGATGTCGCAGTCCGAGGAGAGGGATGTGGAGAGGGCGTCGACGGCACGCCATAGATCGCCGAATGTGAAGCGGCGGCCGGTGGTGGTGTCGATGAATGCGATATTGTTGTAGTGGGACCAGGGGAAGATGAAGGTGGTGAGGTCGAGGGATTGGTTGGTGGTGACATCATAAAACAATGTCGTCTAAAGCTTCTCAAAACGATGTACTTCTTTTAAACGTGTGATCCATGTAATACTTTATTTGGGGGGAACCAACTTCGAGGGAAATTGATTTTACTTTCAATTTTTTAAGTTGATAGGAGATACTAGAATTCGGCCAAAATTTATGATTTTATCGGCTAATACCTCTTTTCAAAAAGATGAAATAAATTATTTTAGTAAAAAAAGTTTATGACATTTCAAATTTAAAAGATTGATTATATTTTTGGATATCCCAACATCGCAACTAATTTCATAGAATTGATGAGTGTATTAAATTTTGGCATCTAAGAGCATTCACAACCTAGACAACAAATCTGGACAAGACCTATACTATTTAGGCGTGACGTTAGCTTTGCAAGCCGGACCACAAACCACAAACTAGGCTCGACATCATGATCCCACCACATACTTTGTTAATTCATCATTTATTTTATTAGTCTCCAATTTCATATATTTATTTAAATTGCGATATTTATAAAATTAAAATAAATTATAAATATTTTGAAAATTACATAAATAAATTAAAAAAGTTACATAACCGATATAAAAAACAATTAAAATCAATATAAATAAGAAAAATCATAATCTACGTCCAACGGTTTTCGACAAATTGCTCGCGTTTTTGTTGTTGGGTTTCGGTCATCTTCGACGTGTCTTTGGACAACATTTTTTAGTAAGAAATGAAGATAAATTGGGATGAAATGAAATATGAAGAAAAAAAGGTATTTACAGAAAGGGGAAGGAAAAATCACAATGTCGTCGGAAAATGAAAGAAAATAAAAAAAAAATATCGGCCAACAGTAATTTGTTTAAAAATTAATTATATAAATCTAAAAAAGCAATGGTCGAACAAATAAAAAAATAAAATTTTAAAAAACAAATGACACGCGGTTGAGGCGCGTGTCGTACATGCGCTCACTTATTGGTCGAGTCACGCTTCTGTCGCGGTCCTGAGCGCGGCCTCCCCCAAGCAACCTTTTCCCTTGGGCCGCGCTTGCGGTCCGGTCCCTTTTTCCGATGCACTATGAATAGGGGTGAGCAAAATACCCGAAATCCAAATATCTGAGCCGAACCAAACCGAAATTAAAAATTTGATTCAGTGTTTTTTTTTCAGATTTCGGTTTTAATTTTTGGCAAATTTTTGTTTTTCGGTTTGGTTCGGACATACTATAAACCGGAAAAAAAACCAAAAAATCAAATTTATATTTAATATTATATCATATATATAATAATATATTAATAACTAAATATATGTGTATATATATATATAATAATATAATAATAACTAAATATATGTATATATATTTATATATATATATATTAAATATATATACATACATTTTTTGGATTTTTGAATTTGCGAATTTTCGGTTTTTCGGATTTTTTGGATATTTTTTTGAAATTTTGAATTTTTTGGTTCGGATCGGTTTTCATAGTTCGAATTTTGGTTTTTCGGGTTCGGTTTTCGGGTAATTTGGTTCAGTTCGGTTTTAATTTAAAAAATTCGGTTTTTCGGTCCGGTTTGGTTTGGACAAAAAATCGAACCAGAAATCAAATTCTCACCCCTAACTGTGAGTGATTTGAGAGCATCAGCATCTCGCCAGGCCCTATCTCACTGAGCAACTACTATTCACGTGCTTAACATTTTCCTCTGCATCCCACTAAGCACTATTTCCTTGAGCACTAATTTACGGGTCCACTTACATTTTATTTTCTTTTCTTATTATAATTTTTTTGAATTATATATTCAATTCAAATAATTTACGGATAAATAACAATTACTAATTTCATTAAAGTTCTTAAAATTACATGATTAAAATTTAAAAAGTAGAAATTTTAAATTTAAAAAGTACATAATTAAATTAAAATACTACTCCTGAAGAGGACAAACACGTGCCAAGATTTATTCAACTAGATCATGTTGGGTCAAGAATGTTGGTCTTTATCGCATGTCGACTCACGGTGAGTGGTGTAAGTGTGAAAGCTCGTTCGGGCACCTTGAGTTGGATCATCATTTGCAGTAGAGGGTCCATCTGTCTCTTCATCAACCCAATTAGTGGTGTTTGTTCATTCACAATCGATAATCATGTTGTGCAATATGAAGCACGCATACACGACATTGGCTGTAAGAACTTGCGCCAGTTGCAAGTTGTCAGATGACGGACGTACATTTTTGGAGCGTGAAAAGACCGAGCCGCCTAGTATTGTCCCAACGCTGTTGAAGTACAGTTCACGCGCCGCCAATGTATTGGCTACGCGCATAAACAAAGTTCGGTTCATGCGGAATTGCAGGCAAAATACACAAGCCCGGTGAATTTTCGAAGAAATAATCTGCGAAGAGACAAGCGTCGGCGTTTTCTCTATCCCGGTGGATATATTGCATCAGTTGTCAGGGTTTATTGGGTTCTATTGCGGGTGTATAACGCCTCGCCAACGCCTCAGCATCGCGAGCCATTAAGAAATAACGCTCGTAGTCGTTGGCTTTATCATCGTCGCAGGAGAAATTTTTATTGTTGCCGAAATGATCCATTTGAAAAACAATTATTAAGAACAAAAAAATTAAAAATATAGAATGAAATAAAGTTGGAGAGAAATTGAAAAGTGATTTTGGTGTGTATAAAATAAATGAAAAATGATGTATTTATAATGTAATTTTAGAATTAAAAAAAAATATCACAAAATGGTCATAGGGAAAGTATATGGCCGTTGCAAAATCTAATTTTTTTATATTTTAAATCAGATTTTTGGGAAATTAATATATATATATATAGAGCGCCATGTGGTACCCTTTCATTGGTCCATATCAAGCAGCCACCCAACATGCTCAAGCACTGCAGCCCGTGCTCTGAGCAACGTGTGGCATACTCGTATCGCTGTGCCCAGCCGATTGAGCACACAGCTACGTGTTTAGAGCATGGAGCCGCAGATACTCTTAAGAAAACTTGTTTGTAATTCTAGAGAATAACATCTAGATTTAAATGACTAACAAAAAAAAAAGTAAAGTAGGCAAACTGTCACATTGTGTGGGGGGCAAAGATAACCATGAAATGTTGAAAAAGCGGAGTAGAACACTATTTCTCAAGTAATGAAATCTCAACATACAAAAATACTACTCTCAGCTGTAGTTGACAAATTGTTCAATTGTTGCAAAGCTACTAAACACACCTGAATATCGGAAAAATAATACAACTCTTCTAGCATTAGAATGATATATCGTTTCATCTCATATATATATATAGATGCCAAATCTGCAGGCAGCAGCAACTACATCTTTTCTTATAAAACTTTCAAAAGGAAAACAGAAAAAAGAAATAACCAAACCACCGTTGATGACTAAAATCCAACGTACCAGCTTATTTTCTCAAGTCATCAAATCAAATCAAATCCAACTCCCAAATAGCTCAATCAAGAAACCATGATGCTGATCAAAGTATACTGTTTCCCACAAATTTCTCATAATCGCTCAGTACCTGTAGTGAGCCGGCTTGTACGGTCCCTCGACGGGCACGCTGATGTAGTCGGCCTGATCCTTGGACAGCTTCGTGAGTTTTGCCCCAAGCTTCCCGAGGTGGAGGGCTGCCACCTTCTCGTCAAGGTGCTTGGGCAAAACGTACACCTTCTTCTCGTACTTGCCGCTGCTCTTCTCGTTCCAGAGCTCAAGCTGGGCGATGACCTGGTTGGTGAAGGAGCATGACATCACGAAACTGGGGTGCCCAGTGGCGCAGCCCAAGTTCATGAGACGGCCCTCGGCCAAGACAATGATGCCAGTCTTGGTGTCCGGGAACACCCACCGGTCGGTCTGGGGCTTGATGGTGATCCTCTTCACACCAGGGAAGGTTTCAAGGCCATGCATATCGATCTCGTTGTCAAAGTGGCCGATGTTGCAAACGATGGCGTTGTTCTTCATCTTCCTCATGTGGTCAAGCATGATGATGTCCTTGTTTCCAGTGGTGGTGACGAAGATGTCGGCCTCGGAGACGACGTCCTCGAGGGGGAGGACTTGGAAGCCCTCCATGAGGGCCTGCAGGGCGCAGATGGGGTCGATCTCGGTGACAATCACACGGGCGCCACCCTGCTTCAAGGCGGCGGCGCAGCCCTTTCCAACATCTCCGTAACCGCAGACGACGCCGACCTTTCCGGCTATCATCACGTCGGTGGCCCTCATCAGACCATCGGGCAATGAGTGACGGCATCCGTACAGGTTATCAAACTGCCAAAATCAATAATATCGTCACAGTTATTAGAAAACTATTATCGAAAAATGTTGATCTGACAAAATTATACTAAACCCTAATTTTATGCTATTTGATCGTAATTGGAGAAATGTTTCATGCTAAACCGTAATTTTATGCTATTTTAGCGTAATTGGAGAAACGGATTAAACTAAACCCTAACATTTATGCATAAATCGACAATGCAGATCTATAGATCTGGAAACAGAGTAACACATTTTCCAATCTTCAACACTTGAAATAGAGCAATAATTGATCTACATGCTCAAATTAGAAAACATATTCGAAATGAAGATTGTTCATGCATTCAAACATAATGAATGAGATCGATCTGAATTAGGTGACCTACATTAAATTCAAGATCTATATAATTGAGTGTATATAGATCGTGGATCTAATGCAGCATTAAATTTCTAGATCTAGATAAAGTAGGTCTGCAATAAAATTTCAGAAATCATACCTTGCTCTTGGTGACGGAGTCATTGACATTAATGGCGGGGAAGAGCAGAGCGCCGTTAGCCTGCATCTGGTACAACCTCTTAACTCCGGTGGTGGTCTCCTCAGAAACCCCAACGATTCTCTCCTTCATCTTGGTGTACTTCTTCGGATCGTCCTTCAATCCATCTCTGATGATGGTGAGCACGATCTGGAACTCAGCGTTGTCGGTGGAGGTCGGATCGGGTACCTTCCCCGTCTTCGCGAACTCCTCCTCTGCCTTCACCCCCTCGTGGATGAGGAGCGTGGTGTCGCCACCGTCGTCGACGATGAGATCGGGTCCGCCGCCGGGGCCCCAGTCGAGGGCGCGCTCGGTGCACCACCAGTACTCCTGGAGTGTCTCGCCCTTCCAGGCGAAGACGGCGGCGCTGTCACGGGCGATGGCGGCGGCGGCGTGGTCCTGGGTGGAGAAGATGTTGCAGGAGCACCATCTGACCTCGGCGCCGAGGGCGGTGAGAGTCTCGATGAGGACGGCGGTCTGGATGGTCATGTGGAGGGAGCCAGTGATTCTGGCACCCTTGAAGGGCTGGGAGGGGCCGAATTCGGTGCGGCAGGACATGAGGCCGGGCATCTCTACCTCGGCGAGCTCGATCTCGAGGCGGCCGAAGTCGGCCTGGGACATGTCCTTGACCTTGTACTCGCGGCCGGAGGAGGTCTTCTCGATGAGAAGCGCCATTGTGGTGGTGGGAGAGATTTGGGGATTTTCTTTTTCTTTCTTCTTTGGGAGTAAAGAAGAAGAAGCAGAAATTGGTGTGTAGAAATGGAGGAGTGAGGAGGGGATATAAATAGGTTTTAGAGTGTGGAATGGACGGTTAAGATTTGGAGGGTTTGGTGGATCTGAGATTTGGCAAAAGAGTAGTTGGGGGATTTAGGGGTGGGGATGGGGTATATTTTTTCTTTTCTTTTTCTTTTTCTTTTTTTATTTGAAAAACTAGGGGGAATTGGCGAATGGGGGCAAAGATGAAGACGAGCATTAAGGTTGGAGATCTCAAAGGCCATTGATTCAAATTTGATTACCAACACAATCTAAGTACCAATTGAATAAAAAGTTTTATCTAAGCAGACAAGTTAACATCTATATTCAAACGTACCAATGGGGAATGAGGAGGAGTTGCGGAATGCGGACCTTATGGTGGTGTTGTGCGGAAAGAGAATTTAGAGTTGGCAATGGGCCTGTCTCGACCGGGCTTTGTCCAAATTTAGATTTTTTTAGCTTGACATGGATCAAATTCGGATCCATTGGGTTAAAAAATATGAGATTCAGATCCAGATTGAAAGATCTGTAAAATTTATAAAGTTAGACCTATATCCATATCTATCTTAAAATAAATTTAAAAATAACAAAATTCATAATAACATCATAATAATCATCTAGACAATATAATCCATACAAAAAACTACAATAGTTTATAATGTCATAATATTATAAAAATTCTACAATCATTCATAGTCAATATCAGAGTTATAAATTCTAAATATGAAAAAAATAATTATTATATAAAAAATATATTAGATAGATCCATAAGTCGACTTGTACCAAATTTGGATCTCAATAGTCATGCCAGATTCAAATTTTAAAGAAATGGTCCAGATCTAATCTGATTCCTTCAGGTCTTATTAGTGGATGGCTTAGATTCTAAAAAATGAATCTGGATCCAAGGATCTAGACCAAGTCCAAAATCTATTGTCATCTTCAAAGAAAACGTTATACTTTTGTGGCTAGTTTTGGTTGTGCGTGTATGCACATGACGAAGAGGATCACCCCCGAGTTAATACACTTTTTTGTTGTATTATCTTTTATACATGTTTTTCCTCTTCTGTTTGCTGTCGTATATTTGTAATGTACATGTTCAATAGGGGCATTAAGGAGATTGTTGTTGTCTAACTATTCTCGATTTCTAGAAGAGATGGCGATGAGGATCGATATCCAATAGCGGTATCAGAGTCACGGTTGACCTCTTGTCCTTTCAAGCAGGATTGCTAAGTGGAGATCTCGGTCTTAGGTTCTCACTTTTTTAAAGAACCTAAAACTTCTTCGTTTATTAAAATTATAGGAAACTGCCAGTTGACATAGTATAGAAATGGATTTAGCTTCTGTTTAAAATGTATGTTTTGTCTGTTGCCTCTATGGATCAATCAAAAAAGTTATTTGCCATGAGAATAACTATTCTATTTTATTCAATTTTTCGCTATATTAAGGTTTATATATTTTCTTGAATTGTTGTGTGTCAATTTTGTGGGTCATACAGTTACTTTGTGTGACTTGTTTTAGTGGCTGATGGTTATCTTGGTTTAGTGGTTGAGCCAGGATTTTAACGTTGGGGGGCCTAAAATTAAGAAAAATTCTGACTTCGCCAGTGTTAACAATTGCGGTGTATAGGGGTGGGTCGGTATGGTATAACGTATCGAAACTGTCATACCGTATACCGTACTGTAAATGTCGGTATGAGTAAATACCATACCGTTATCTTACCGAATTTTTTGGTAAGACCAAATTTCGGTATGCAGAATTTTCAATACCGTTACCGTACCGTATTTTCGGTAGGCTGTACCGAAATCTGGTATACCGTGCATACGACATACCGAAATTCGGTATGTTGTACCGGAATCCAATATACCGAATTCCGGTACGACATACCGTCATACCGAAATACCGTTTCATACTGAAATTATATAATATTATAAATAATTTTATATTATATATATATATATATATATACGGTATGGTAAGAGAATACAGTATATATCGCATTATCAGTATATACCGTAGTATACAGAAATTCATACCATTATCGTACCGTAACCTTCCGGTACAGTATCACACCTTACCGAAATTTTGGTATTTTTGGTATTTTTTTGGTACGATAAGTCCGGTATACCGGTATTTTGGTATTTTTTCCCCGCCCCTAGCGGTGTATCTCTCAGCATCGGCTTTGCCGTAACCGAAAGCACCTGCGGCGTTGGTGGTAGAGGGATGTGAGAGAGAGATGGTAAAGAGAGAAAAAGAATTAAATGATGAGTGAGAGAAACTAGGAATACGTACAGTAACTATTGGTAGAAATAGTATCGGTGTCGAAAGAACCGGCAATTTCCCATGAGATTTCTTAAATGTGCATATATTTATAAGCTAACGTTACCATCTTTTACATTCAAATTTAAAATATGAGTAGTTTTTTTGTTTTTATATTCATGACAAATTATTCAAAAATAATAGTATCATGTGCAATGAATATACATGTGCAATAAACATATATCTATATAGATAAATATATTTGGGAGGTGGAAAATAATAATTTACGATTTTAAATGAAAATAAAAAATATCAAATTTATGTGGAGCTATTTAATGATTTTCATCTATTAATATTTTTATTGAGGTAAACAAATTATAATATCTTATAATTAATTACTTATACGGGTTAGGCAGATCCCCAACCTGTAGATATCAACAAAAATAATCATAGTCTTCGTCCACGACCAAGCCCAAAAGTGGCTCGGCCTAAAAAAATGAAGGGGGATACAAGGACTAGCGCAAGCCCCCAACCCAAGCCAAACCTAAGATAAGTTACCTAAGCAGAAGCTATGGTAAAGCCTATTATGGGCTTTTCCATCACCTGACTAGAGAGGTTTCCCAAAAGTAGCCAAACCTCTCGTGAACAAGAATACCATCAGTCAAGCGAAACAGGAGCAACAAAGAGGCGTCAAGCATCTCTAAAGCGAAATCTGTAGTTGGGAAAATCCAATTGATCAATCCTAGCAAGTGCTTTCATAGAGCGAGGTGCCAAAACAACATCATATATCGTGAGGGCAGGGGTCTGCGCCCACCTGCCAGCCAAGTAATAAGCAACCCAATTTCTCTCTCTGTAGATGTGGGAGGACTGTACCTCCATGGACCAAAGCAAGGCACAGATATGTGCAATGGAGTTACGAACCTCTGCCGAGCCGAGCTAACCAGACGACATCATAGTAACTATATCTGCAGAGTTCATCTCAATCCAAACGTGGGTAGAGAGGTGCGAGGCCAAGATCAGGCATTGAAGCGGAACTAAAAGCTCTACCTTGAAACTTCGCTTGGCTAGGAGAGGGATGGAGAAGGCAGCTATAATACCACCATTTGGACCCCGAACAACGCTACCCACACCTACCAAAAACTGGTGAATCTCGTCCTTAGCTGTCGTGAACGAGTCGTATGTATTGAGCTTCACCCAGGTAGCATCAGGCGGGTGCCACGATACTGGAGATAATCGTAGGACCCGTGGAAGCAGAGGAGACGAGGACATGAACTCAACCGGCGGAGAGCTACTGTGCCAATGATGGGGACCAGCTTCCCCGCTGCTAACAGGAGACGAAGTTGACGAACCACCTGCGAAATGACATGAGAAACATGGAAAAGAATGTCGTCGTGCTTACGACTATTCATATCCTTCCAAATAAACTAGAAGACTAAGCACGGGATGATGAAACAGATGTGAGTAGTGGGGACCTTGTGAAAGGCCAACCACTAGAATGCTAATCTAGGTGCAATGGCAGTGTTCGTGTGAATCGGTGTGTGCAAGTCAGGAAACCAGGCCGCGAAGTGATCTCAAACATCTCTCATCGACACACTAGACAAAAATAAATGTTTCACAGACTCATAGACGGAGACTCGCAACAGAGACATCTAGACGCTAAAGAGACATGACAAGACTACATCTTACTTTGCATAGGGATCCTGTCAAGGAGGATGTGCCAAAGGAAGATCGAGGTGGTAGGGTAACGCAATCATTCCAAATATGAGCAAAGAGCGGGTGGCGGGGCAGCTTGTGCCTGACATGCTCCTAGACAGAGGACACCGAGAACCTGTCGTGGCTAGTAAGCGCCCAACGCATCACGACCCGTTCGCCCCCATCAATCGGTGTTAACTCTGATAGCATCAATGACCCGCAAATGTACACCATGTCTCCTATGCAAACCATGCAGCATACCCTAATCCCATGCATGATCATGCCAAAAATGATCAACCGAGCCCCAGAGATAGCGACATATGATGCGCTCGAGCTGCCGAAGAATGCCTTTAGTAGGTTCCATGACCTGCAAGATATGTAGGGGAATGGAATACAGGGTGCTAAGGATCAAGGTCAACCTCCCACTAAAGGCCAGCTGTCGATGGGACCAGTTGTGAATCATATCCATTATCTTCTATTTGATAGACAGTAAGAGGTCCGCCCAGCAGTATCCACGAGATATAGGCACTCCAAGGTACGTGAAAAGGAGATATCCCTTCTGATATATGCCAACCTCCTCAATCATCAGAGACAAGTCATTATGCCTATCAGAGATGTAGAAGCTGCTCTTATCGTTGCTGATCAACTATCCGGAGACTGTGAAGTAGTGATCTAAACACTCAACCAAACGGCCTAACGAATCCCTCCTGGCTTGTGTGAAGATATGGGTATCATCAGCATAAGATATGTGTGAGACAGGAAGGCCCTGCTTCCCACATCTATAATCCTTATTCTTGTCCCCAACAATTAGTCTATCTAAGCACCGCGAAAGGTAATTCGCAAAAAGCACAAAAATGGAGGATGAGAGGGGGATCCATTGCCTAAGGCCCTTAGAGGATCAGAAGAAGCCTGTGGGAGTACTATTGACGAGAACTGAGAACTAGCAGGAAGAGACACATCGCTCAATGAACCTGATCATAAGCCTTAGCCATATACAACTTGAGGGCAAAAATGGGGGCGTCTACCAAGATCATGTAGCAGCTCCTGGGCGAGAAACACATTATCACTCAAAAGTCTGCCACGGACAAAGCCACTCTGATTTGGAGCCAACACCACGGGAAGTAGAGGCGCCAAACGAGAGGACATGATCTTGGTGATGATCTTGTTGGTCACATTACACAACATAATCGGCCGATACTCAGCCCAAGTCTCGGGATTCACTTTCTTTGGAAGAAGGACAATGGTAGTGGCTGTGAAACTTCTCGACATATGAGATCCTGCAAAAAAATACCAAACCACTTCCACCACATCAACCAGCACATCTCCCAACATTTTTAAAATAAGAGAGAGGTGAACCCATCTTGCCCCGAGATACTGTCCCCACTGGTCCCGAAAACCGCTGCCCTGATCTCCTCCTTTCTTGGTATAGCACACAGACCCTCTGTGTCTACCGACTCGGGCAGCCTATGCAGGAGAGTCATATCAGGCTGTTGTAGCGAATGCTAATTTGAAGTTAGAAGACGCTGAAAGAAGCCTGCAGTTGAGGACCCGATGTCCTCTTCCTCAATGAGGGTCCTTTCTCCATCCTGAATCATGTGGATGCGAGAATGGATTCTTTTCTGCTTCACCCAGCTCTGGAAGAACCTCGTGTTCTGCTCACCATCCGGAGCCCATATGACAACTGCTTTCTAGCGCCAGAAGTCCTTCTCCATCTGGGTCCTAAGGATATACTCAGCATGGCATCTATTGAGGTCATCCCGGTGCTGAGGGGTAGGGTTCGAATCAAACTTAATCTGGGCGTGAGCCACTGCATCATCAACAAGACGTAGTTTATAAAAGATATTTTCGAACACCTCTTTTGTTCCAACTTTTGAGGAACCCCTTGACCCTCGCAAGCTTAAATTGAAGGTTGAGCATACCCAAAAAAGCCGGTCTCAGCATTCCAAACCCGCTCAGTTTCTGCCTCGAAAGTGTGGTGTCACACCCATATATTCTGGAACCTAAACGGAGGTTGGGGGTCTGAGTAAAAAACTGGCACCTGATCAGAAGGGGAGCATGGTCAGAATAGATCCTAGGCAAGTGGGTCACCCTGGTCACTGCAAAAACCGAAGTCCAGAACTCTCATAAGAGCATCCGATCCAACCGCTCAAAACACCAGCATGAGCCTAAGTAAAGAGCAAATCATGGAAGCCAAGATCCATAAGCTGGCAGTCAGCAGTAACATCGGCAAGATTCATCATTTCCGGATGTTTATCTATTGTGCCCCCTTGTCTTTCATCCTCGATGAGGAAGACGATGAAGTCACCCCATCAGCCAAAGACGCTCGTCCATTGACATAGAGTGGCTTCTAAGTCGATCCGAAAGGCTATATCTCGCCACCCGATTATGCTTCCCATATACCGCTGAAATGACAAGGGGTATAGCAAAGGTAGCAGCCTTAATCTGAACAAGTAACACCTGCTCGGTTTCATCTAAAATAGGGATCCCAAAGTCATGATGTGCCAGGATCCAGATCTTGGCATTGGTAATACTACCACAAAACTAAAACCCAAGGCGCCGACTATAGGAAGACTTGTTCGGCTTTGTCTAAGGCTCAATCACAACAACAAATGAAAGGTTGTGCATACAAAATAAATTCCTTAGTGTGCCCTGGGTGGGAACGTTGGCAGCGCCCTGGGCATTCTAGATCATAAAATTAGTAGACATGGGGAACAGTGTAGGAAGGGGCACCCCGTTTGGCCTTTTTGGCCATGCTAGTAACATCAGTGGAGGTCGAGGTCCTAAACATCTCTGAGTCATCTCCAGCCACTTGACCAGCAGTCTCTGTAAGAAAATCATCAGCATCCTCATCAGAGAGTATTGCGAACGCATTGTTCGAAAAATGTGCGTAGTCTCCAAGACCTTCAAATTGGTGTCCCATTCAGCTTGGGAGTGAAAACCTCCATACTGGAGAGTATCTCTATGCGCCATAGCTCTGGGGACACAGATGTCGCCTTGTGTCCCTCATTCCTGACAGCCCTTACTGACTGTCTCTCCTCGGGTGCTTCATGTCTCAACAATCCGTGGACGATCTTGTCCTCAGCGGGCTCGACTCTTCCCTATCGTGCCACTCCTCGATCCGTCTGACCAGCACTCCTACAGTGCTTCTCCCTACGCCTCTGGCCCCACCCCCAACGGCGCCCTTACGCTTCGGATGCTGAAAACCATCTCCATATGTGGTCTCCTGCCCAGACCCGAACTCCTCATCAGACAGGGATGTGGCCTCCCAAGCCTTGTCCGTAGCGAGGCGATGCTCATATCTTCATGCGCCATGTCTCACGGGTACCTGTGTCCCACTACTCCTGCTACGATTTGGCCCAGGGTGCTGCTCAACCCTTGTCCTCACCTGTTGTCCAACCTGAGCTCTTGGAGGTTGCCCCACCTACTTGGTGGCTCGGTCCCTGTTGGACCCCTTTATTGTAGTCCTTCTCAGGCGGCTTCGGTTTCTTCCCAAAAGCATAACAGTTCTCAGCCAAGTGACCCACTTGCCGACAATCCATGCAAAATGTCGGGTTTTTATACCAAAAAAATTTCTGGGTGACAGACTTCAAAGCAATATCTATGACGAAACTCTCAGGCACAAGCTTGGAGATATATCTATCTCGATACACATGCGAGCAAACGACACGTGCCCGGGTGATAGTGGAACGTTCAATTTGCACAGACACACCAAACAGACAACCAAAGGAGAATAAATTAGACTTATCATACAAGTGAATGGGAAAATTAGGTATATCACCAAATTGGCACTATGGGGCTTTGAAAAAAGAGATCAAAATCAAGGATCCATTTAAACACACGCATCGGGTAATGATCAATATACCACACAAGCATGCCATTAGAACCACTCAGGAAACTTACATAATCAGTCAAATCGGAGAATTCGATAAACACATGCTTAACATTAATAAATTCTACCCACGCGCACCCGCAAATTTGATGTTGTCCAGAGCCTTCTGAATGTGGTGGAAGGACGGGATAGAGTGTGAGAACTTGCCCACAACGATGTGCCTAAAGCACCCTGCAAGAAAGTCAGATCCAGAGAGGGAAAAAGAGATACGAGGAGTACTGTCTTGCTGACCCGCCACGCCCAATCGGCGAACATGCTGATGATGGATCACATGTAGGCCCTCGTGGATTAGCTCAAGCGAACTAAATCTGCCATGGACTTGTCCTGATTTGTTCTAACACAGGCATTGACTATTGGTGGTGGACTAGGCTCGTGACCTTGGGGCAACATATGCCCCGCCTCGGACCTCACTCCTACCACCATCCACTGCTACCGACACATCTTTTCCAAACACCCTCACCTTATCCATCTTATCCACCATAGTACAATCATCCTCCAAGGTCGGCACAAGGACCGCCGTGTGTCCCGCTGCATGAACATTCTCGGAAAGGTGTACGGGCTTGGCGGCCGAAGCGTGAAGCACATGGGGGAAATCTGTCATTTTCGTATCCGTCGTGGACACAACAACAAGTGGTGTTGTAGCTACCGCGTCCCTCTGTTGGGACTCGGGCAGACCACCAAAGACCGCGACCACAATCTCTTCACCGGCACAAGATAAAATTGTTGGGAGCTGGGATGGTTTGAAATGAGTTTTCTTAAATTTGGGATGTGTGGATTTGATGGTGGGTTGTGCGTGTTTAGTGGCCTTGCCGGGGATGGATTTGGGCCAAGAGGGAGGCTTGAAGGGGGTGTTGGTTGATGTCAAGGTGGGTTGGGGGCATGGGCCGATGTTGAGGGATGCGGCAGGAGGCTGTTTGGCATGGGGGAATTTGGCGAGTACGGGGGATTGTGTGCCGCGAGAGTGGGTGAGGTGGGGTGGGCCACGGGAGTTGGCGAGTTGGGCTGGGTCGAAGGATTAGGAGCAGTAATTTTAGCCAAGGGAAGGGGAGAGTGGTGTGGGCTGTTCTAGGCGAAGGGCTGAGCCATCACAGTGGGCTTTCTCCCATTTTAAATTGAGTTGACCAAATCTGTATATAATTCAAGTTCTCCATGATTGCCGCCAGTTTCCATATCTCCAAGCATTGTGGATATAGTAGTTCCACAATTTTTGTCACCTTTCAAAGGGATATGCACCATGCATCTGGACATACGGTTTCTCCATGCATCGGCGAAGGGGGGGAAGGGTATAACCCTAGTCGTCGTGCCCTTGACTTGGTTCATCTCCTTCTTCCTTCTACGGGTGCAGACCCCTGGCTCAGTAGACTTTTTCGGGCTAGAAAACAAGCCACTATAAGCATCGGCCATGCGTCCTTCCTCTTCCAACTAACGCAATTCTGATTCGGCATTGAACTCTCCATCTAACGTCTCACCATCCACATCAGAATCTCCCATGGCTTCCAGATCCTCACTAGCCCGGTAAGACACATCGCTCTCATCCGTGTCCAAAACATCTGCCATGCAACCCTCCAACAGGGGCACCTTCTCCGACACCATCCCAAGAGCGCCATCAGAAGATGGCTCGACCATGGCCCCTTTGACCTTCGACTTCTGCGCCGCCGAAACACCACCAACCTACAAACACTCCAACCAACGAACGCACCACCAGAAGCACACTAGACCGACGCAACCAAGGAACACAATAAGCAGATCGACGACGAAAAAAGCGAACCAAAAGCAACAACAACAAAAACTGATGAAAAACAAAACCGAAAAACCAAGCAAACAACCACGATCACTCAACCATTGACGGTAAGACACAGCTGCCGGCTACAGGATTAACAAACAACAAAAAATTAAATTAAGAAAATGACACGAGCAACAAACTTACAAAATTGGCGAGGAGACCTCAAAGAACACATCGCAACCTAGTGACACCACTAGACATATCCAAATTGAATATTTTTTTTTTTTGCAAAAAAATATGTGACTGGAGATGCTTGAACTCATGACCCTCAGGATTTTTCAAGATTTACATACAAGCCAACTGCGCTAATAATATTTGTGATTTTATTTATAACTATCATTTTAAATTTATTAATAAATAGTAAAATTACCAAAATACCCCTTGAGTTCTCAAAAATTACTGGGGGGGGGGGGCTATGGGCCTCCCATGCCTCTTAATGACTTCGCCCTTGTCTTGGTTGCATAAGTTTACAAAATTGCTTTAAGACATAAATTTGACTAGTAATAAATACATTGATGAGTATATTATTGTTTGCGCTTATAAATGTTATTTATGATTCTTATAGTGATACTAAATCTGCTACTAAGTATGGTATAGACAATGTGACGGCTAACATTATCGTGAGTAATTTGAATAACAAAAGGTTAGGTTTAAAATTTGATAGTGATTCATTCGTGAACCCTTTTTTTTTTTTAAGAATGCATTTGTGAGCCCTTGTGAATAAATAGGTCTCCTATTCATACGGAAAGAGAAAAGATATCGAATCTTACATTCCCAAAACCCTAAAGCTCATGCGAGGCAATCTTAGCCCACACAAGGGTGTTGCTTGCTCCATACTTCAGTAGTTTGACATTCTTCGATCATTTCTAGTTTGTTGACATAGCAAACAATTTTTTTTCATCTTATTTTCTGTTGACACGCTCATTTTGCTCATATTTTCTTTCCAAACATATCACCACGTTGCCCCTTCTAGATCTGAATATATTTGATATCTTCTTAGATAGATAAACATTTATAGTTCAATCCTTTGATAACTTTGAAGGATTGAAGTTTTTGGGCTATTTTAAAGCTCATGATCTCTTCTGTTATTTGAGCTAATTTTACTTTATTCTTATCCCATTGAAAATATGAGATCGGAAAAATCATAGTAATAAGGATCAAATTAGTCAACCATCTATGTTAGCAAAGATGAAAAGTAAACTCCCCCCTCTTAAAGTCCAATTGCCTCGGTTTGATGGGGAAATCGATGAGGATTCCCCGAACCCGGGATCCCATAGGATGATGCTCATAATTTAATTATCACGCAATTCAAATTAATTCTACCTAAAATGCAAATTGACAATTAATTAATTAAAAATCCTAGATCATGATATCTAAGAGTTTGAATTTACCTTATTTGCTGATCTTCTGTTTGTAGACGAGAGCTTGCAACTCCCACTATTCCTCCAAGATTCCAACTCGAATCTTGTAGCCTATTACCCAAATTCAAAGTTTGATTGCAGGGTGGACTGCATTCTATCATACCCTTTAAGCTAAAGTGGAGAAAATAAACCCTAAGAATAAAGAACAGAATAAGAACATTTGAAAGTGGTGTCTGACCGTGTTAACTCTGTAGGAATTCCACTCCCTTATTTATAGTATATGCAATGGGTTAGACTATGGATCCAAGAAAGTATGGACTAGGCCTCTCTATTGGACTAATTAAATTCAACCTCAATTTAATTCAAGCCCAATATTGACTTATGCATCTAAATCCAAACTACGAATAATTTAGGCTTTCCTTTTAATTGATTTATTTCCCGTATTTAAGATTCTAATATCCATTAATTAATTTAAATTTGCAGCTGACTCTAATTAATTAACATCTTTTACCAAGAGTGGTCTAGTCCAAGAATATTATTTGTTATACTAGAATAAATTTCAACCTACCGGTTTTTGTATAATAAATTCATTTTTCTCAAACACCTATTGGGGATATTATCAACTTGAACTCTTCCAGGACACGATTTAATGCAATAACAATCATATCACTACTAGATATTAATTATCACTATCCAAAATATCAGAATTCTTGTGTTACGAAAAAACTCACACCTTTAGATAAGTCAAAGCAGTGCATAATAAATATCATATGCTCAATGTTATTTACAAAGATTAAGAAATAAATAATCACCGAGATCTCATATTTCAGTGTTCAGCAAAAAAACTTATCTCAACGTGAATTCATTTAGTGCTATACCACACTAGTGCCGTTAGTCTCACGAGGTTATGAGACTTTCAGACTGACACTGTAACCTTTCACGATAGATAGTCCAAGTCTATCTAAGTTGTGAAACTTAGTTTTCTTCTGCAACACACCGACTGAGAGACATTAAGTAATGACTTGACTACCATTTAGTCCACAATGCAAATGACCTAAACTTGTTTGCTCAATTATAATCATAGATTATATTTGCTCAGAATACAATCACCAGATTATAAAAGGAAAACCATGCAACAATAATATCTCTTATCAAGTGCCGAAGAATGAAGTCTTAGAGTTACTAATACATAAGCAGCTCGTAAAGCATACTTTCTAGTATACAACACCAACACTCTCTCACTTATACTTGAAACATGATTTCGAGTATACCACTGTTATTCTCCCACTTGTACTAAAAAACAGTGTTGACATGCATCTCATGCACATCTATTTCACTTAGTGATTCTACATGCATCATCAACTGATGACATAAGTGGTCAGAATATGAGCCTATGCAATTCTTGTATGGCATTTACATTTTCCTCATCCACTTTAACCCCATCTCTCCCAACAACAAAGCCAAGAAACACAAGTTTATCAACACAAAAGGTGCACTTAGACCTTTTATCATACAAATGATGGTCCTCGAAATCGAAAGCACATGTCGAGTATGAATGGTATGCTACTCAACACTATGGCTATAAATGAAAATGTCTTTAAAGTACACCACAAAAATTTTTCCAATAAATGGTCTATGCACATGATTCATCAATCTCATGAAAGTAGAAGGTGCATTGGTAAAAGCAAACAGCATCACTAGCCATTCTTACAAACCAAATTTAGTTTTGAAATTCGTTTCCATTTATCACTTTCTTCCATCCTAATTTGATGATAACCACTAGCAAGATCAATTTTGGAAAAACTACAAAAGCTATATAAATCTTCAAGCATGTCATCAAGCATAAGAATGAGATGTATATACTTACTGGTAATTTTACTTATGGCTCTACAATTCACACACACTCTCCATGTACCTCCTTTTTAGGAACAAGAATTATTGGAACTGTTGGGGATTTAATTCCAATGAAGGAATTTTTCCTTTTTCTAGGATCTTTCCAGGATGACATAGAAAAATTAATTAGCCAATTTTATTTACCAATATGCTATCTAGAACGCACATAAACACATAATTTAGAATATAAATCCTAAATCATGTTGCTACGGACCCGAATACTTACAGTAATTAGATCTACAAAGATCTGATGATTGCTTGCATCTTCTCCACGTGTAGATCTTGATATCTACTCTAGATCCTCTAACCTATTTCCGATTCCAAGTTTGAATACTGGTGTGGACAATAGCTATCAAACCCTACAGGACTAGAGAAAGAAGAAGAAAAGAAAGAATACAGAGAATCACGTGATACTCTGTAGGGAACGTGAATAATCATATTTTTTTCTTCTCATTTCTCTCCTATTTATAGAATATGTATGGGCTAGGTTAGAGATCCAAGGAAAATTTGGACTGGGCATCCCTATTGGGATTTTACTAATTAAATTGAGCCCCAATTCAATTTAGGCCCAATAGAATATTAATTTGGACCACTATAGAAATTAATATTGACTTACCCGTCCAAATCCAAATTACAGATAATC
>JAYDZE010261954.1:0-19549 GCA_034509125.1 Monilaria moniliformis
ATGTACAATATATACTGCATAACAATAACAATCAACATATATAATATGCTATAATGCTTCTTGGATAACAGTATACTGCTTCTTGGATAACATTATACTACTGCTTCTTGGTTGACACTATACTGCTTCTTGATTAACACTATACATGCTGATTGTTATTATTATACAAGAAGCAATACAGTGTTATCTCCGAAGCAATATATCGTTATCCAAGAAACAGTATAGCGTATTATATATGTTGATTGTTATTGTTATCCAATAAGCAGTATAATGTTATCCAAGAAGCAGTATAGTGTTATCCACAAAGCAGTATAGTGTTATCCAAGAAGCAGTATAGCATATTATATATGCTGATTATTATTGTTTCTGTATTTTTATCCAAAAAGCAGTATAGTATTATCCAAGAAGCAGTATAATGTTATTCACAAAGCAGTATAATATTATCCAAGAAGCATTATAGCGTATTATATATATTGTTTGTTATTGTTTCCGTATTTTTCCGGATTTATTGTTATTGTTTCCGTATTTTTTGGGATTTATTGTTATTATTTCCGTATTTTTCGGGATTTTTTTCATGTACTAAAATACCCTTGTCTGTTATAAGTTAAAATCCGTTGCCACGTGGCTTTATTTTATCCATTAGATATTTAAATCCTACGGTCCACAATCAGTCTCGTTTCGAATATAAGATTTAGTTCGAATTTGATTACAACTCTCTCTATATATATTAATACATATAATTCAATGAAAAAAAAAAGATATGACCGATCTCAAACGAAGCCTTTGAATTTTTTTGTGGATTAATAATATCTTAATTTGACCTGTCTTTAGACTAATTATCTCTAATTTTATTCTATGCTTGACCACGTTTAAAGAATTTAAGGAGAAACATTTTATTCTAGTTTCTTAATATATAGTTGAATCATACTGATTTATTTATTCGCATTCTCGTGAAGCTGGGATGTGGGAGCTCTTGAAGAAGAGATTTCCATTTTTGGGACTAAGGAGTTTCAATTCTTTATAACCTTCCTCATCAAAATAAATACACTATTTTCTAATTCATCATATGGAGGGAAAGAGAATTTGGATATTTTATCATTTAGGGCATGGAAAGATGGGAATTACATCAAATCCAAGGATCAAAACCATCATTATCATGGTCTTATTCACCTTATAATTGATCATTTGTCTAACATTAAATTATTAATTGATTTGTCAATCAACTAAGATTACCAAACCTTAATTACCTGGTATTTTAATCTTATAGTTCATTTTATATGTTGAAATTTATATACGTACATTTTTTGAGTTGAATAAAACTGAGGCCATAAGATTATCAATAACTCGTACTAATGAAATCAAATGCTAAAATATGGACTACGATAGAAGTTTAAAATTGTCATAGATATATCAAGATATTTATATAAGATGACCACGTTACATCCTCAATAGGGCGTCCTAACTGGTGGAGCTATAATTTCATGATTTTATATTAGCATTATAGACTTGAATTCAGTCAATTTTAGGTCGATCCATCCATTTGGTTGTAGCAGTAAGAATTTAAATAAAGTTTAAGAAAGTCGCATTTTTAAAAGATGAAAAACCCTAATTTTTTAGTACATATCTAACAAGGCTGGGGCACTTCTTAGTCATACGAAAGTTTGGATTGTTCTGTCTATTTTTTATTTGGGTATATATTGATCTAGTTTGTACTATAACTTGATGATTATTGTGCTATTTATTTAGAATCTACTACAAATAATATGTATTTTACATCAATCTTTAGAAAATCTAAATTTATTTGTTACTAACTCGAAATGCATGTGCAATATTTAATACGAATTACTCGAATGGTCAATAACCATATTGGTGGAGAACCACCTCTTGTACAACTGCAATAAATCACAAAGCTGTTGAGATAATAATTTGCAATCTTCAAATTCAACTCCTCATGGTAGGTTTGTGATCCCACCAGTACCCTAATTTGTTTTTTTTAAAATAAATGAAAACGAAATTCGTTTAAAACATTTTTAAAAAATTCTAATATACAAGAATAGCGAATAAGATAGTTCACAATATTTATATATCCTCATCGATAAAACTAATAAAAAGGTCAAAAATGTCTCTTTAATGGGGGAAAAGTAATATCAAATGAAATGAAAATGAAAAAATAGTACAAAGATGAAAATAACATTAATTTTATTTTTCATTGATTATAACAAGCGATGGTATACATATATTTATTAAAACAAAGTGAACTATATTGAATTAAAATATCTAAACATTCATTTGTCATCTAAAATGAAAAAATGGCATTTTCATAGAAGATAAAATTCATTTTTTGGGGAGGTAGTGTTTCGGAATTTCTTCGAGTCTGAAATATCCCGTTTCGTTGTGATAAGGTACGTTAATTATCAGTAAAGAAAGGCATGTTCTTGAGTACACCAAATGGACACGGAACCGTACACGAATACCTTTTTACGCCTTAAAAATAGTTTTTTTAGTTGATTATTTTTACTAGAATGTGTAACATTACATTTAAGGACACATGTTGGATAGATCATACATGTAGTTTAATTACAGCAGGACACAAAATTCTTCGTTACTCGGAACTGTAAATAAGACATTGTGCATATATTATACATGATAAGGTTTTTGCCACAAACGCAAAATTATGTGGGGGTGATGCCAAACCAAATATTTCACTATATGATTTTTGCATATGGAATAAAAGGAGAAAACTAAATCTTAAATCCATTATGATTCTACTTGGGACATAAAATATGGGCCCAAAAATTCAGGGCCACAAAAATTGGTTGGATCACTAGAGTTTGTGCTTTGATGTTTAGTCATTAGGACTCCACACTTCAACAATCATTAAGAGAATTAATTTCTATGTACCCATATCTTCCTACTCTCTTTCCCATATTTGCCAGCATCGCCAAATCTTATCTTCAAGTTCCAAGGCAAAATGAAGCTATGCAAAACTTCAATTTATGTAAGTTCAACACTTAGTAAACATGTTTGCTATATTTTCACTTCCAAGAATTTTCATTTGTTGCAAGGTTTTCTTCTCCAAAAGATTACCCATGTAGTGGTATTTCAACTCAACATCTTGTCCCTCAATGAATTATTGAATACTTTGCCAAGAATATAGCACTTCGACTAGCACTTTTACAAGCGCCGGACCTCATACATCATCACTATGAACCAACTACAACTTTTATATCTTCAAAGCTCTGCTACCTCTCAAGAAACTCAACCTCATTTATTTCTTAAAACACAGTCTTCTCACATGCCAACTTCAACATTTTTTAGACCTAGCAACCTACCCTTTGAACATATCTAATTTACCTCTAGCAAAAAATGCCAAAAATTAGCATTGGACACTGCTCTTACAAGACCTATACATTCTTTTGAGTTAGCTATTGTATACAACATGCCCTCATCCTTACATTAAGCTACTATCATAGCTCATCTGGTAATTTTTCAATTGTTGCAGCCAAATATTGTTGAGTATCCATCAACATCAAGTTGCCCTAATGAAAGTAAATTTCCTTTGATTTCTGGAATGTGCCTCACACCATTCAACTAGAACAATGATCTTTGTGGTGTGGTGATCTGGACATCTCTCTTTCCCACGATTTTCAAGTGCTTTTTATCTATGAATTGGACTTCTTCGAAATTACTACAGATATAACAATCTACTATATTAGCATAACTGCATGAAAGGATTGATGCTCTAGAATCCAGCAACCACGACTCAAACAGATCACGCTGAAGACCAAGACATCTCAAATCTTATATGCGGTTACATTTGCAGTCATCTTATCTTTTTAACCTTTTTTGTTTTTTCTTCAATGCTTCACACTGACTTTTGTAATGTTCAAATTCATCATAATTCCAGTACTTGATCAAAACTCTGTCCTTAACAAATTAATCAATTTGATACAAATTTACCCATGTCTTGATTTCTACAATTCCAGTACGAGAAAGTAATGGACTTCGATCTACCCATGTTCTGATTTCTCTACGATCTTCCTATTTCTTCTGTGTTCAGTGCTAATTAGAAATGGATCCAGATTCTTTCATGTGAATCTTCTCGCTAATATCCAGATCCCGCACTTCATCAAAAATTAGCTTAGCATTAACGGATGAAACGCTAACTGTTGTCACCATTCCAATCCAACTTTTTGATAGAGAAGATAGCATAATTAGGCACGTACTTTGTTATCAAACTCAATTTTAATTGACCTCAACTATCCAATGATCATGTTAAACTCGTTTAAATGTTGTTGTGTTGATATGCCCTCTCACATTCTTAGGTTGAATAACTGCATAATCAGATACATCTTTTTCGATGTTGATGGCTTTTGGTACATTTACTCTAGAATCTCCAACATCTTCCTCACCAACTTGGCTCCAGTTGTGTAACAGGGCACGTTCTTGGACAATGACAAACGTATAGTACTCATAACCTTTCTGTCCGTTGACCCTATTCATCTAAATTCATCTTCTCCGATTTTCTTTTAGGGGCTAGTATAGGTCTTTATATCGTAGATATAATTATCGATCTGCATATTTCAGGAACCAAAATCTAATATATTAATCTTCTCAATTAAAATCTTTTCATCCATCGTCATGATTGCTCTCTCTGAACCTAAAACTCTAGAAACTAGTTGTTGAGAAAAATATATGACAATCACGAAAAAATAATAAAGAACACGATAATGGAATACGCAATTCATCTCTACAAAAATACTTCCAAAGGCGATGCTATGATATAAATTTCACTCTATAAGAATATAAAGAAAAATAATATTTAATATAATAGCAATCAAGCCTTAATCCTACTAATACTGCATGGGCCAGAAAATATGGACCCCAAAAGTTCGATGACTAAAGTCGGACTCTGATGTTCGTTTCATTTAAGCTCCACGTGTTTTCTTATAAAAAAAACCATTCCCCATGTTAACTAAAAATCATGCTTAATGATGCATACATAAATATTTTTCTATACATGTAACGTCGTCTTTGATGTTAATGATTTTTATGTATTATATTAATATTTGTTATATGCTAATGCTTCTTATATATTATATTAATACTTTTTTTAAATTACATTTATACAAATATTAATAATTCGGATTAATTTATTATTTAACACAAAAGATAAAAAAAAATATTTAATTATGTTCCTTAGTGTAACTACTTGGAATATATGCCAAGTAGTTTTATTGTGTGAGCTCGAAAATGTGGTAAAAGTGGAAATCCCCCTAGCCCCAACTTCTTTTCTTCTTCATTATATAACTGGGCAAATATGTCCTTCAGTGGAAGGAGGCTAATCAATAGGGGTGATCAGTATTTGGTTATTTAGTCAAATTTTTCACCTAAACATAACCTAATCGAATTAATCAAATTTTAAGAAATATACTCAAACAGAATCAAATTTATTATTGTATTTGAATCATCGAAAAAGCCAAAATTTATTACGGTTAATTCGTTTATCTCGATTTTTTAATAGTTTTCACTTTATTTTATTATAAAATCTAGAATCTGTACCAGATTTGATTTCATTAATAATTAATAAAATCTTATGCAAATACATAGGAATATATAATTTCTAATCTGATGAATTCAATTTTTGCATCAAATAATTATCATAGTGGGAAAAATGAAGCAAATAGTGAAGGAAGAAGAAGATTGGAAAAGAAGAAAGAGATGAAAAGCTAACTGGAGAGAATTGGTTGAAGTTTGAATTGAAAGAAATATGATACATCATACATGATATTTTTTTGCTTCATGAAATCGAAGGTATTATCAACACGCCACACCAATAAGCTCAGTCACCAACAAGTTATGGAGGAAACTCATTTGCTCATCTCCGGAGTATGAGGTTTGCTTGTGTAGGATTTGGCAAGTTCCGGTTATGGTGTATGTCAATTGTTGCATGGGGATTGCTCATGACGTCCGCATGGTGCAAACGGCCGCACATGAGTTTTGGTAAAAACGTCAAATTAGTCTCTGACAATCCACGGGTTTTTCCTATGGCTGGATATTTTCTCAAGCCATAATGTAGGCGCACTCAAGCAAAGTTTAGGTCATTTTGCCAATTAAGTTTTTGAAGTTGAGAATATCAAAATTTTCATGAGTCAAAATTAAGTTATAAAATAGAATTAATGATGGACTGAGGTGGGGTTGATTGACCTCAAAATCGGCCTATGAAAACTGAAAATTTGTATTAAATTCGATCGTTAAAGGTGTCGTGAAATTGCAGAAATCCGATCCCACGATAAATAATTCATGTATCCGTGATTGAACAAAGTTTACCACAAAATACATATCAAAACGAAATAATTGATGTATTTGTGGTGTGTGCGCATGTGACACATGGATCCCGAAAGACAAAACATGCTTTTTTTTGTTAGCCCATAATGTGACTTTGGTGGGTCCAATATATACCGCATGATTGTGATATGATGTTATTATCTATAGATCCCATCTACTATGAGCTTGCTTAGCAGCAACCACACATTGTCTGTCAAATTTTTTTTTTTTTTTTTTTGTAATTACTATTTCTGTCACTATTTTGTTAATTTCGGAGGATCCTTTATCTATTGACGGCGAAGAGCTCCTGAAATTGTCATCTAACTCTTACTAAATCAATCCATATTTATCTCTTTCTTTTATGTTTTGTAATTTTCACATACAAGGAGGTTCAGATGCTGGCTGATTGTTTCTCTATTTAAATATATATATATATATTTAAATTTTAAATTACATGTATAACTTAAAAAAATCAATAATATCAATCAGATGATCAAATTATTGAAATTGCATTAAATTATCCAAAGCAAGGATTTTTTCAACGGAACAGTGACATGTATTTTCGATATATTTTACTAAATAATTATCACATAACAAACCATTTTTTTTGCACTAGAATAAATAAATAAGTAGGATAGTGGACGATTATGTTAATTCATGAATACGGTTCTCCACCAATTTGTAGATAACGATTGTTAGTTAGTCTGTTCTAATTTTTCGGACTTGTGTTTTTAAAATTATCATTAGTTTCAAATGCAAAGAAAATTGTACAATATTGTTACAACCTTTACTAATTTATCGGGCCTCAATCTTTAGAAATTCGTCCTAAATCAGCGAATTTTCGATCCTTAAAATGCACAATCTAACTTGATTTTCATCACTTAAAATCTTAGCTCGTTCCCCTCATTAAACTCTATTTATATAATAGAATCCTTCGTTCATTTCAATTTATTTCATTATTTATTCTCGAAGAATCGCCGAAAACCCCTATTCGGCGATTTCATCGCACCGGAAAATTCGTATCTTTAACTCGGGCCATTTTAGGGATATTACATATTCATCAAATTTTTACAGTTATAGTCATATTATAGAGATTGTGGCGCCGTCCTATGATAATGAGGATTGACGAACGTTATGATGATGTGCATTACATTATACAATGATATAATTATTGTAATATGATAAAGGTAAAAATATGATTGATGATATGCATTCGTCTATACAACAACTATTTTACATATTAAATATCATTACATAGCTTACGATGAAACATCATAACAAACTAAAAATATCATTATATATTATATCTATAATCATCATACACAATCGGTTAAGATTTTGTGATAATTTCAGAAGAGTTATTTTTGTTAGATTTAGTGGAGTAATGATTTTTGTTTTTTATGGTAAGTGAATTATTCAATATAGTATTTGCGGTAATGGTATTATCCGTGATTTATGGTAGGAGATTTATTCATCAAATCGCCAACTACCAAAAATAAATTCAGCTCAAATATTGATTTTTACTTTTTTGTCTCTGTAATGACATTCCCGTAATATTATAATAACACACATTTTTATGATAATCTGAGCCGTTATTTTTGTAATCCAATAGTTATATGTCAGTCTTAGTTATACATATAACTGGTAGTTTTGAGTATAATGCAACCACATATATATATATATATATATATATATATATGCTTAACAATGTTCTGATCTGTAATTCGTTTGGGGTAGGGCGCAAATTATTTTATCGATGATGCCATATTTTTTCACTTTAATAAAAGAGGATCAATAATAATTTTTCATTTACTTCTATGGTGATTTAAATCCCAAATCTATTGGTTAAACGGAAAACGTCTTACCAATTAAGATGTATTTTATCATCACCGCTGATGCCATATTTCACATTATATCTTGTTTGATTTTAGCGAGATAATTAGTACTTTCTTCTGTAAATTAAGATCATGACTCCCTAATAATTAGAAACAGGCTCACATGCGGTATAGTATTTTATTGATACAATATATGTAAATTTTTAAAAAAATGAAAAATAAAAAGAATTTTAATATTTCTTTCCCAATAAAAACAGAGGAGAGAACCCTGCAGTAGATGAGGTTTTAAATGGTTGGAAACGCTAATGTGGCATGATAATATTCCACATGCGCCTAACATCTTTTTTTGTCACAGGATTTTTAGGATTCATAAAATCCTAAATAGAAAATCTTAGGTTGATGTCTATTATATGATTTCCGTACCTACCACAAAATGTTAAAAGCTTTGATTTATATGCATAAAATAAGAGCTAAGTATAATATCTAGAGTACTTGTTTTTGTCACAATATTTTAATTAACGCTTCTACAATAATTCTGTGTCAGAATTTTGGGCTCGGGACGATGTAGCAAAATGTTGAAACACTTATATGTATAAATTTGTTAAGTTCATTTATTTTGAAATTGTTGCGAAAATGTTAAAATATTATCCGATGTATTTGCCAAGTTATATACGATACGCCAAATGTCGAAACATTAAATTTCCTAAGTTTTAAACACTGTGACATAATTGTATAAACGATCAAACTTTCTGGCAATATTAGGTATTTTCTGATTAATAAAACACAAATATTGAAATATATATATAATAGTAATCAAATTAGAACCATTTTTTATTGCATAACAAAAACTGAATGAAAACCATTGATTTCGAAGATCTAAAGGATGAAATAATGACACATGGCATTTATATTAATTTAATTTTTAATCAAGGATATTTTAGTCTACTTAAAAATCAGCCTTTTATGTGATCCCTATTTTTATGAGATGTGATATTACATTTAATGACACGGTTATACATGTATCATATAATTAAGAAAAACGTGCATTGATTAGGAATTTTTATTTTTGGTAGATTTTATTCTATCTTTATAATTCGTCTTCGTCTTCGTCTTCATATATAGTCAGTCATATACAACAAAGCAAGGGATTGAAGGAAGCTATGCGCAACGTGGTCACTCACTAGCCAGTCGCAACTTTATTCAAATGTTCAGTGGCTAAGACTATAAAAATTGTGTTATTGGAGATATGAACTCAAAAAATAGAATAAAAAATTAATAATAAGTTCCCATCACATTAAGGTATTTAAAAGAAACTCATTCACATCATCATATCATATACAAATTTTTTATTCATAGAGCCATTGCTAATATTATCTTTAGCCTAAAAAAATAAAATAAGAAACATACAAAATCAAAGGAAGAGTAGAGTTTAAAATTTTAAGTGACATGTGGCAGAGTCAGTGATCAAGTTCAAGACTCCTTAGCACGCTTCTGGCTCAGGCTTAATTTTTCATGTGTAAATAGTCATTTCTATGTATTAATTACTCATTCATTTGAAATCGGATATTTGAATTGATAAATAACTAAATTTATCTACACGATATGCAAATTGCAAATATTTAATTTATTATCTATTAATTCCAAATGAAAAACTGCCATTTAAGTATGAATTACTATATACACATACATCAACTATTTTTATTAAAATGTGGATCAAAACGTTGTATATTCTTAGTAACCCGACGGAGTATTAATATTGAATGTGAAATAATATGACTTTGGATGTTTTATTTGTATTAGTCAAAAGTTTTTATTTATTTATTATAACTATTATTTTTATGTTCATTTATCTTCAAAATATTAGTTGATATTTCTTTCTCAATTTTATATGTCGTACATGGCTCAAACAAGTTATACCAGTTATACATACTATTTGATTAAAATGACGAATTTGAGCTACTTCCATTTATTGCGAGTGATGTAACAAGAAGGTCTGAATTCGTAACGTGCTGGAAAAAAATGTTATTAGTAGAGTTCCATTAATTTCCACCTAAAGACAAATTAGATAGAAAAGATTGAAAAGAAATATAAATCAGAATTTGAATTTCATACAAATTAAAGTTTAGTGCTATCAACTTAATACCAGTGAAACATCATGTCATTTATATAAGTATATTGCAGATTTCCTACATAATTTAACACCCATGTGTGTGCAGTAATCTAACATGAATTGTAAGTTATCATAATCAACATGTGTATAGTAAATATTTACATTCAAATTTTTATTTTTATTTTTATTTTTATTAATTTTAATCAGGGATTATTTAAAATAGTAGCTCTCCGAGTAAATTAGCAAAAAAAATACTCTTTTTTTTTCGTACAGAAAGTAGCGCAGCTCTTCTAGTGGAGTGGTACTGATCGATGCCGATGAGTCGCAAATGGATCATGATCAACGGTCCTGATTAATTTGGGCACGCAGAAATATTCATTAAGCTTTGTATTATTAGATATTGACTGCTCACCAAATTTGGACGCTTGAACACGGTTATTTATAATTTGGGCATACATCTTGTATTTTTATTATTACATTTTCAGCTAAACTAACAAAATAATTGTTGGAAATTTAGAGGTTTGCATAATCTGCATGGGCCCTTTATTTCATTGGAGTTTCAACAATTTAAGGTCGTGTATTTTTTCTTTGAAATTTATTTTAACTTTATTTTCAATACCAATTTAAGATTATGGGTGACTCATAAATAAAATCACTTTCAGTCTAGAGCACTGGCAACGGCCCGTCACCCGCCCTCAGGCCCGACGCGCCTGTGGCACCCACTCGCGCGCCCCGATCGTGCGTGACACGAGCTCTCATCGCGACTGAGCTTTGTTTTGCACTTTTTTTAAAAATTCGAATAAAAATAATCTTTTTATATTCCATCCGTAACGACTATTTCTTTTAACTTTTTTAAAAAATAATTTTTTTATTACTTTTCTTCTTCTACAAATACCTAGATCCTCACACTTTATTTCTCCACCCAAATTCCATATACTTCATCTCTTTCTTCTTCATTATTCTTCATTTTCTCTTCTTCATTATAATGCCTACTCCCAACCATCAAGCGGTGATCCAACGTTTCTTGTCGCAAGGGATCGATCCATCCATTTTTGGATACAATCCAAAAGCTATCGGCGCATCTAATCCGGCGGTTTACGACTCTCCTTTTCTCAGCTCCTTATCCCCACATTTCGACGCCATCAACTTATCCGATGAGACGGAGAAGTCTAGGTAAGATGCCCGAATTCCATACTGCGCAGAAGAAACGATGCGTATATTTGAAGTATACGTCGACGTGCGAAGATGCGATCATCGGAAACCAATAAAGGGGGTCGTCTTTATGGGCAAAGGTGGTGAAAAAATACAATGAGTTGCGCACCCGAGCACACTGCTCACAGAGTGAACCCCGAGATTGCCAAATTCTGCGCAATCTACAACACTGTTGAGAGGGAGAGAAGGAGCGGCTCAAGTGAGTCGGACGTGTTAAAGGATGCCATTTCCACGTACTTGAACGAAAACAACAAACCGTTCAAGTATGTCAAGACTTGGGAGAAGGTTCGCTTTTGCGAAAAATAGGTGGGCAGCGGGTCAGCCGGATCGAAGCGTACAAAGCACACGACGGACGGGCAATTCAGTACTAGCGGAGATACTAAAGCCGAGGATCCGAGTAGAAGCCGCCCCATTGGCTAGAACGCGGAAAAACGGAAAGAAACGGGCAATGCCACATCCTCAACGACCACTGCAGCGTCGGAGGAGATTGGCAAGTTTCGATCCTCACTAGATAACACCACTCAAGCTGCCTTACTGAAGTTGTTCTTCGAAGCCAACACGTTCGACACGTTTAAAATGTCGGAGGAACAACTCGAGAACCACCGCCACATTCTTCAAAATTTGAAGGAAATATTAGGCTATATTTAGGATTTTGAATTTACGTAATTTTACTGCTTTCAATAATGTAATCTAGGTTTTTTAATAAAAAAAATTAGAATTTTAATTATATTATTCAAATTAATTCGATTTAAATTATGAAATTGACAAATAATATGAATTATCAAAGACTTTAAAAAAAGAGATTAATAGTGTAAGGGAAAGTTAAGGAGGGTCGCTGTTGCAGAGAGTAAAATTTTAAGAGAAAAATTGATGTATGACCCATGAATAATGTAAAGGAAAGCTGAAGACTCGTCTGCTGTTGTGGATGACCTTTTGCTCTGTATGAGAAACCAAAATACATCTACTTTTTCTCATTATTAAGTATAATAATTTTTACCAAACATAGAAAGCGCAAAATAGATTCTAGGGAACTCAATATATAGAAGGATTTTAGATACTTAATCCTTCCTATTCAAAGAGCACAAAATTAAAGGCGAAAAAGAAATATTGGCTAAGTTTCGTAAATCTTAAGAGATCTGAAATAACTCTAGAATTCTATCATGAAATTTTCATTTTAATGATATAAAATTAAAATATGAAGAATTATTATTCAAACCATGAAATTTGACCCATTTTACAAGTTATCTACCTGACTTCTAAAACGTAGTTAACAAAAAAAAAAAGTTCCTATTGAGATATGAGTCCTTAGAAATCTTGATTCAAGTAATCAAAATTTGGGATTTGAAGGGTTCAAAGAGATTGAGATTTCAGCATACCGGTTAACGTCTTTGAATTGGACACTTAGTTTAATGACAATAATCCCCTTTCTAAATGACGAAATATTCATCTTCTCGAAGATATCGAGACTTAGAATTTGATTGCCCGAAAAATTGAGGGGGTTTTAAATCACAAGAAATGGAAAGGTTGATAACTTAGTAAACCACTTGTCGAGATTGTAAATTATGTCAAAATTCATGATTTAAATAAAAACTAACATAAAATCATTTTCAAGAAAGAAAAGAAAATAAGATCCACAACTTAAAAACATTAAAGTTTGTTCTTCAAAATTATTGGTTCCAAGTTCCAACATTTAATTCCAAGAATTGTGAAAGAAATGATGATCACAGTAGCTTAAATTTTTGGAAAAATCATGAAATTTGATCAAATTCTGGTTAGTCTCGCAAATTTAAAAATCAGTTATTAATATCACGAATTTAACATTTTTTGCAATTTTTCAACAACGAAAAAATTCGTTATCCTACATGTCTTAAATTATTGACGTGGTGCATACGTGTCTTAAAATTAACGACGTGGTTGACTAGTTGGTGCATACGTGACTCATTTTCAATCTTGTCGGACTAACCTGAATTTGACCAAATCGCATGATTTTTCCGACAATTTGCCCTTTGGTTAAAATAAATATTTTTATTTTTCTTTATTTTTTTCCCTTTCTTTTCTCTTTCATTTCTTTTGAAAACTCTCATCCAATCCTGTTTGTCTCCATTTCTCTACAATTGCCACCGCTGTCCTTCACCAACACCACCGTCCGCAAATCATGATCTTAAGGCAAATCATCATTTTCGAAGTTTTGGTTGAATCATTGAATGAATGGGCTATAGGAATCAGTTCTTATTTTTTTTGTTTTTCATTTCCTATTAATGCATACCAAGTGTTGGACAAAAGACCCCATTGAAATGCTTCAAATTTTACCCAGGAAGTCGCTGAAAATTCGTTAAATTTTTTATTGGGTTCTTGATGGTCAATAATTCTCATTCATCCTTTCTAGTTCACAATTTGAGAATTTTGTAGGTTTTTATTTATTTTTAAAAATTTCGAATTTGATTTTTTTAGAATTTCCTTATTTTTGTTCTCTTCGTTGCGATTGAAATGACAATGATTGAGAATGAGATGTTGAGGAAAATAATGAGCATAGAGAAAATGAGAGGGGTGAGGGAAGAGAGTATTTGTTTTTGTTTTTTTTTAAATTTACCCACTAAAACGTGTAGGCCACCATTTTTCGCCATGGGACAATTATAAAAAATGTCAAATTCATGATATAATCGGTTGATTTTGAAACATGCGGGATTGACCAGAGTTTGACCAAACTTCATGGTTTTTCCGGCAAGTCGCCTTTAACAAAATTGCGCCATATTGTATCTCAACATACAACGTCGTTTTAGTGATCGGACGATTTGTCCACCTAAGATTTTCCAACAGCCACATCAGCAGCAATTTTCCCCAATTCAAGCGTCGTGGGACACTTGCAAAAAATATCAAAGTCATAATATTAGCGGTTGATTTCAAACTTATGGGTTGACCAAAATTTGATCAAATTTTAAGGTTTTTCCAGCAATTTACCGTTAATTTTAACCATTACAAAATCGCCTCACAAGATGAAATATATATAGTGATAAAGTATTTGCGGTAGTAAATTAACAATGGAGGATCATTTGCACATTTTATTTTATTGTGATTTAACCATTTTATTTGTCTGAAATATTACTATTAAATCTGAAACTATTAAAAGAAATAATTTCGTAACTACATGTAAATGTAATCACTGCTCATTAGTTCGCTTTAAATAGTTCGACTTAACTCATTACAAGAAATCGAAATTATTACACATTAATGTTTATTCTGAATGAATTCGTACCTTTAAATAACACTCATAAAAGCAAAAACATTTCTGAAAATAGTTTTCCTCCACTATAAACAGTAGTAATAATTTCTGAAAATTAATTTTCTTAAATATAGGTAAGTTTCACGGTGAATGCAGTTATTTTACATAATTAATTTAATATTCTTACATACTCTGCAATTATTGTATTAATTTTTAAAAAAGATTATTTAGTGTATTTCTATTATTTTATGATACGATATATTCATATTAGCTTTCTTATAATATACTATATATTTTCGAACATTTAGAATATAATTTAATTTACTTATATAATCGTGGTATGTAATTTAATTTTAATTTTTCATTATTAACTTAATTTAATAATTATAGTCATGCACCGTATGCAGGACAAATATATTATTTTAGGAAAAGCCGCATTCGAGCAATTACAATTAATTTTTTAAAGTGCTTTATTTCTTATTTTTTATTTCCCTTTTCCTTAAAGTTGGTAAAAAAAGGCATTGAACCATACATTTCTCTCTTTAAACAAAAAACCATTTGAATGCTTTTAAAAGTACGTATACTATTATCTTATTAGCAATAAGAATTGATCAAATATTTCCAACACCGAAGGCACTTGATTCACGAGAGCAAGCCTAGTAAATTGCCGAATATAGCTTAAATTAACTTTTATCAATTTCACTTTCTTTATGGCAAAAAAAATTCATAGTCGTTATCTAAGATGTAATAGTTGGCACGACATCAATACGATATTGTGCATTCAACTCCTCACAGTATAAAATTCATAGTCGTTATCTAAGATGTAATAATTGGCACGACACCAATATGATATTGTGCATTCAACTCCTCACGGTATCTTTTTGGCCACAAGCTCCCTCCTGAGGGTGTTTGATCACCCTTTATTTTTATGTGAGGAGATAATTCTGCAAGGCTGTAACTGCTATTTAAAGATATAAATTACGTTCTTATATAATAGTTTGTAATCACCAAATTATAAAAAGAAACTATGACGCAAACTCGATCTAACAACGTTGTTGGAGTTTTAACTTGATTTTAAAAAAAAATTACAAATTACCTCATTCCACGATAGACAACACCAAGATGTATGATAGACGATGCTCACGATTTTTATGCAAATTGGGCAGCCGAACGAAATGTCGTGGAAAAACATAATATGTAATTTCAAAAAAAATAAAAAAAATAGCCACTTTTATAAGTACAAAGATAAAGTTAATTATTAGTTGATTATTGACTTATTTTATTGTCACTCAAGTCAGCCACTATCAATTATTCATTTTCAGAAACAAAAAAGTCAGAAATGATTATTCTATATACTGTAGCCATTCTACCACCTTTTTCTTCGCTAAAAGTTGGGCATGCCATACATTTTACAAGTGCTCACCAGCTAATCATATGAATTTGTTAATATAGTACTATATAGTAACTTTCTCATTTATGATTGTTAATCATATTTATATACTCAGTTTCATTACCTAATATTACTATTTGTACAGTTGATGTTATAAAAGGTAAAATGGACCAAGTAATAGTAATTTAACATTAATTGCTCATATTATGTGCTACTAGTTTTTGATTACATGGTAGTGACATATTCTACGATCACCTGCAATTACATATAGATAACATAATATATTTAAATGCAATCTTGCATTAACATATTTGCTTGATTGTTATTTATGATCCGAATATTGGAGCAGTTTGCAAAATAACCCGACTTAAAAAAATATAAAAATGTCTTGATGAACTTTTGTGAAAATTGAAAAATGGCTTGAGCTTATATTTTTAGACTTTAGATTATGACGTGTAAGGTTTGAAATTGGTGTGTATATTACAAGGAATTAAAATTCTTATTCCAATTAGAGTTGAATGATGTCGCTTTAAATTTTTAAAAGTTGAAAAAAAATTCATGTCTTGAATATGACATTCTCTAAACTTGAAACAATGATCTTCAATTCCCGATAGAATAGAGTTTTTTCATAAATTTTCTATATGCACATCAACTTTGGGCCTTCCATATTTGAGCTTGAAAGTGTAATCTCATGTCATTTTTTGCAACTTCTGTGAAAGTTCGGGATATTTTTTACACTTTTTTAAAGATTACACCATCTTAAAAAATCGTTTCTAAGTTGGGACCATAAACTATTACTATTCCAAATATATATGTGACATTATCCTATTATTGGTTAAAAAAACTCATCAAATGATCTAAGATTCAAATCTCATGATGCTTTCTCTCCTAACTAAAATAAAAATAAAATCATTTCCTTTTAAAGTTGAGACAAATTTGGTGATCGGCCGATGATTTTGGTTAAACAATATGTCACAAGCGACAAGCCTCGAGCCAAGACTTTCTAAAGTTTCTCTATATTTCAGCAAACATTTAATAGTGGGATGATTAGGCCATAAAACCTACAATACTTACTTTTTTAGCGACTTTTCTTGTTACACCCTACATTTCTTAATTTGGAGGTTACGTAAATAATTTTGTATCAATATTAGGTAATATAATTTAATAGTCCACTAGTAATTAAAGTAAAGTCTATGTTTTAATATTCTTTATCTGGGATTGGGGAACAAGCTTGCTACCAACGACTCTTCGTTTATCTTAATAGAAGTTAAAGCCTCTTCATAGAATATTCTATCGATTATTTACTAGTCTAACTCAGAAAATATTACTCTTTTTAATAATAGAAAAATAACTCAGCAATATACTCCGTAGTAAGGATGTCAATTTGCCCGAAATTTGTGGATTGACCCGATTAATCCGACAACCTGACAAGGTTAGAGTTGAAAAATCTCAACTCGAATGACCCTAAACCGAATAGCCGCAATCCGATAAGGTTGGCCCGAACCCATAGGGTCGACCCAAACATTAGCGAGTATTCATTATTTAGTTTTCAAACTTTATTATTTATTATTTTTCCAACTTTTGAAAGTTAGTATAATAAGATTTTTTTCAAATATATGTGAAAAATACAATTTGATTCAATATTCGAAAGTTATGTTTATCATTTCACCCAACTATATTTTACTATAACATTTAATATAAAATCTTTAGATTTAAAAGTTTTAAAAAAATATAATCTATTAAGAAAAATGTATTTTCTTACTTCTCTAAAAGCTATATATTAGTTTTGAGTTGAAATAACATTCATTTATTGATGTATTTCTTTGTTAGAAATATACAATTATCAAAATTAATATATTAATTAAAAAATTTATAAAAAAATTTGAGTTCTATTAGCCCGATGGGTTAAGCCCGAAACCCGATAATTTAGGATTAAGGTTGAGAATTTCTAACCCGAAAAAATTATAACCCGAATGACCCGTAACCGAATAGCCCAACAACTCGATAGGATCGACCCGAACCTGAGCGGGTTCGCCCGATTGACATCCCTAGATACAGTGGTTAATGTTTGAAGTCAAGTTCGAGTTTATAGTGACATGACTATTGAAATTCCTATTTATCCATTAAAAAATAAAAAATTATGGTCTACAATTTATTTCATTTATAAAACGTTAATTAATAAGACTCAAATTTAAAAAAATATGATTATCTACAATCTCATTCCACCAATAAACCATTTCCAAGAAAACCAATTTTATCATAAGAAATGTTGTTGGACAACGACGGACTTGGCGAAGGAATATTATTTTAATATTTTTAAAACAAATCCAACAATTGGTTCATTTGTTTACATTTTTTCATTTTTCCTAAAAATACTATCATTTTCAGTCAAAGTCGTAAATGATCGTGAGTAAATGCGGTCTAATGCGTCCTCGAATTTAAGTTTTCTAGTCTGCGCAAGCAGCACAAGTTATAATAATCTTTTATATATTGAATTATGCACGTTGCATTGTGTTCTCTCTCTCTCTCTCTCGGAATCTCCTTCACCAAAGTTGGCATCTTTTCTAAGGCTTATATATGTATGTTTTTGGAATAAGGAATAATCACAGGCTGCTCTATGATGTTATAATTTTAAATTTAGTGATACACAAATCTAAATGGGGCAGGACCAGTTCAACAACTTTTATTTTATTTTTGAGATTAATATATTTTGTTTTTATTAATTCATGTGACTGCTTGCAATATTTTGTGCACGTAGTGAATGAAAAATGCTCTGTTGTGAGCGCGCGGAAGCTTGGCATGCATGTAGGAATATAATATTGATATGTCACGTACGGCGCCTAAGGCTGTCTGGGAGAGGCCCAGGCGGACTATTTAATAGGGTTGTAGTTTTATGTTACTGACACTAACAGATGCGAGGATAATCGACGAGATGACTCGTGATGATAATCAACGAGAAAATAATCGTCGGGATGATAATCATCGTGAAGATAATTGACGCGAGGGCCGAGAGTTCGGAGGTGATCAGACCTCGAAGTCACGTAAAGAATCGTCTGAATTCAATGGCACAGATCCCTCGAGATGGATTTATAAAGTCCAATCCTACTTTGATTACTTTCGAACGTCAAAATAGGACTGCTTATGGTTGGTTGGAATGTCGTTTGATACCCCGACCTTAGATTGATTTAGATAACAAGACGCAATAATTGTATTCAAAATTGGATGGGATTTCTAGCTTTCGTGAAACAACACCTTGCTCCTGATCACTATGAAGATTACGTCGGGTTGTTATCCAAATTACATCAGAAGGGCACAATATCAGAATATCAAACGAAATTTGAGAGACTTTTGACTAGGGGTGAGCAAAATACCCGAAAACCGAATATCCGAACCGAACCAAACCGAAATTTAAAATTTGGTTCGGTTTTTTTCGGATTTCGGTTCGGTTCGGTTTT
>JAYDZE010262065.1:0-19547 GCA_034509125.1 Monilaria moniliformis
GTATTAAAAATAACCACTTTATCAAAACTCGTTCGTACATCCGTTCGATCACATATGTACATCTTGAAGAGACCTATCATTGGGGATGTTACAAAACCAATTATATTTAGCAATAACCTTCACAATATGACAAGTCATAGTATTTTTTTTCTGTTCCGAATGTCTTCATATAGGAGCAAAATGACTTTATTTTAAGATATATAATGAAATGATATTCTTGTCACATTCTATAATTACCTTTCGTGAGTATTGATCATACTTAGATTAATTTAGCATTTATTTTTAATTTTATACATTTATTCTGGTCTTAGTATCCCAAAAAATTGTTATTATCATATTTTTCTTATAAATTGTCTAGAATTAAAGTTCGATTTATTTTTTATTTAGTTATATGAATTTAAAGGAAAACAATTAAGCTTTAATTTTTATGAAATTTTTAGAAATAATTATGTCAATAATATGAGATATTGAAATCAAAATAAGTGTATAAAACAAAACAAAAAATAATAATACCAACGATTATTAAATACGAGCAATGTCCACAAAAAAGTGTTCGTAGAAGGTATAATTTATTTATCGTACAATTTACCGCACGAGAGTTTGGCATTTTTCAGAAAGGTATAATCTACATATTGCAGGACACGTAAGTTTATTGTAGCTATCACAATATCTTCTTATAATTAATAGGTTTTCTTTGAAACTAATATGGCAAACTTGATGATATGAAATGAAACTTGAGTTTATTTATTTTTATTAGAAGACGTGTCTAATTTAATGAATTTGATATTCACTTAACTCAAAATAAAAATCTGGTATTCATATGGGGAGAGAGATTAATCTCGAAAGCTCTATAATTTCCACCGGATCAGGCAATGACATTTGTGTAAAGGCGATTAATGCACTAATCAAAGCTATCATTTTATTACTTTTGGTATTATCATCTACAATAGCCTCGTACGTGTGATTGGCTAGAGTGATGTGGGATAGATGTATTGACAAAGAAAATACATTTTCGACCGGTTGGTTACGAAACATGATCTTTGCTTACATCTCTCTAATCTCTTATACTGATAAAAAAAAAAAAGTCCAAAGCACTGTTTGTTACATCCCATTAGTTTATAATGCATGTCTTTAGTTAACCGACAATTAAGCAGATTAATGCTTTTTTTTCTAAACTATTTGCAACCAAAACGATGTTCTTCTTATATAATTACAATAAAATAAGTTGATTAAAAATATAATTATCATAAATTCATTACAATAAATACGTATATTGCTGGACAATTATAACTATTTAATGATCCCACTTTTTAGAACAGGAAGAGATTGTGAAGGGTAGACTACTGATTAGTCTCTTAATCATGAATTTAATATGCAGAAGTTGGTAGTTGATTTATGAAATATCATTGGTTGACTTGTCATAATTTAGTTTGAATTATACTTGCAAGTGTACAATGTTTAGTAGCATAGGGCAAGTAAGAGTATCGTTTTCCACATAAACTATTGTACTAATCCTAAGTATTGCAAATCAAATTCAATCTCTATCTAAACACCGATATTAGATAATAGTCTGAGATCGAGCACTACTAAGCATAAAACTAAATTTAAATTCAATAAAGGAAAACCAAGTATAAGTGACAAGATAGTAAAGAAATATTAAAAAGATTAGTTTCTATGGATCCAACAACATCACAATTCATGTATTCTTGGCAAATAAATTCTATGGTAATCAGAGGCTCAAGAAAGATTAAGGCAATCACAAATATATGGTCACGTCTTCTCTTGAAGCATCCAACAAGTGGATTATATACCAATACCCAAGCATCTTTAAAGTAATCAGTTGTAACTCCCAAAAGCACAAAAGATTCAAACATGCACAAATAATCTCAAATTTCTCAATTATATTGATTAATGTGTTGATTATTCCTTCATCCATGTATTACAACTCATTTTTCAAATCTTGTAACAACATAAATAATTTCTTTCTAAGGATGACCAATCTAAGAAAGTTCAAACACAAGGATAATCAAAATCAAATCAATAACTTAGCATAGAATTCAAAATGAAAGTTTACATGAATCTCTAATGTGTCTTCCCCAAGAAACTAACTACCAACCTAGCTCAACATATTCTCTTAGAACTAAAAATCAGAAATTAAAGAAGACATTAAGATAGCTTGATACACTCGGGAGTGATAGATTCTTCAATGGATGTTTTTCTTCTAGCCTCCCAAATGAATCCCCTTCTTCTTCTTCTTCTTCTTCTTCTTCTTCTTCTTCTTCTTCTTCCTTTCTTCTCTTGTTTCAAAGTCTTAGCTCACTCTAAAATGGAGGTAGTTGGTGATTATGGGGGTTCTAGCCTCCAAAATTTATGTTTTGGAGTATATTTATAGATGTGGGCTAGAATGTGCTTCAACTAGGGCTACAGATTTGCGCAGACAGATTTCACCCGACCGGGTGAATTTATGACCATGACCGACTTGGCTGGGTCGTACTCCCTGGACAGACTCAACATTTTGACCCGGCTGGGTCTCTTTGTGGTGTAGCTCCACCCGGCCTGATCCTGCTCTCTGGACTTTGATGGATTTTGTGTTGTTCCACCCGGGCGGGTGGTTTGCTTCACAAATTTGCACCTGGTCATGTGGTCCTCTCTGACTCAGATTTTCACTATTTTGTTCCATCAAGCTAAATTTCTTATTTCAACTACACATTTCTTTACAAACTCGTTAGACTAACCAATTGATAGAAAATTTATCCAAAACAGTCATTGCACACCCTCAAATACACCAAAATTAAACAACTAATAAGCCCAAAACACGTATAACCACAGGTTTATCAGTACAAAGCAGCGCAAACCTACATATTACTTAATTTGTGAAGAAGTGAAAGAATTCGAGCAGTAAGTATGATTACAAAGGTTTTACTTAATACTCGTATATAACTATATTTCATTTCTCCATTTTATGTCTTGTATATAAAAACAATATGTTCATCCATCAATTGCGTGAGCACAATCAGAGAATAACAATGCCGCAGTTAGATCAATAATTGGAAGATCATTACGCATCATGGTTTAGAAAATATGTATGTTTTCTAAATCTTTCTATGTATTATTTGTACATTTTTTTACTAAAACGCATGTCACTCATTTATTAAGTGTTCCGTTCATAGGGTCAGAATTACTTATCTCATGGTAGTCATTTGTACTATATGTCTCAAGGACCACTAAACGCAGTCAAGAGTTACAAAGTTTGTTTTGATAATGGATACAAATTCCATATAGACACTTATGGAAAAATAAATCAACTTTCAATAGTGGGGTTTTCAAATTACGTGCTCGGTAACACTGTACACAGTTTTACTTAATAATACCGAGCATGTATATGCTCGGTATTTTTGTTCATATTTTTAGCTTAACAATACCGAGCACTTGTGGCTTAGAAATTACCGAGCACAAGTTTCATTTTTTAACGAAAAATTGGCGGACTTTTCATAGACAACCCTTTGGTGCTCGGCAATAATTCGCGATTTCAATTTTTCATGAAAATTTCGTGTACTTTTCACCAACCACCTATAGGTGCTCCGTAAATTAGATAATTTAAATCTCATTTTTTGCTTTTTTTAGGCCTTTTCTCTCGGTCTCTCTCTAGCTCTCCGCCACCGCCTCGACGACAACAACCGACAACCACCGCCGAGAGCTACACCCACCGCCGCATCCACTACCATCCGCGAGCCGTCCGCGTCCGCCACCATCCAGGAGTCGCCCGCCTCCGCCACGTACCACCCTCATCTGCCTCAGTATATACATTTAATTCACATTTTCTTCCCGGATTGTCATTAGTTTGGAATTTTTTGGGAAAATTTGCTAATTTCATCATCCTCTGCCTCCACCAACATTTGCTTGAATTTCTATGTTGGTTGAATTTCTATGTTGCTGGAATTAAATAGATTGTGTTGCTAGTTGCTTGAATTTCTATGTTGCTGGAATTTGTCTTAAACGTATGTATGTCTTCAATTTCCTGCTTTGCTGGAATTCTATGTTGCTATAAATATGTTGATATGTTGCTGCCTTGCTGGAAATATTTTAGGGTTCTGTTTTGTTGCCTTGCTGGAAATATATTGTTGCCTTGCAGTAAATATTTTAGGCTGTCTTGTAGCCTTACTGGAAATATGTTGCTATGTTGTTGCCTTGCTGGAACTCTAGGGTTTTGATTCGGATTATCTGGATTAGTTCGCATTTTTCGTTGAAAACGCGTCAGGTCCATCAAAGAGTTGTGTAGTTTCTCACTCTCCTTATGAACACTAAACTAGTATCGGCAAGTAGGGGTGTAGATCCCACAAGGACTGGTTGTCTGCCCAGGTTGAAGGTGTGCTTGGAAGGTTAGCGATGCCGCTACGCATGTATGTTGTGGGAAACTACCTACTTAAGTGCGTAAAATCACTTATCTACTTAACTCAAATAAATTAAATACACGCGTTCGGGAAAATCAAACATACATAAGAGAAACTGAATTCTGAAAGTATTTAAGTCTGAAAAGTATGTGCTCAGGTGCTCTGTGGTACATGCAGAGAGGTACTACTAACTAAAGCTGAAACAAATAACCTACAGCTAACACTACTTTTTGGTTATGCATTGCAAGGTGTGTGGTCCCCCATGGACACTTGGCACTAAACTCTCACAGAACTCATTCGTACTACGCTGGACCGCTCCAACTCACCCCTTTCCGTCCCTTCCCACTTCTATACCTTAGAACCAAAAGTTATGGAGTCGACGGAATGAACTTCTAGTGAGGTTCATTGAGTTAAAAATGAAGCAATACGGAAAACGACACCTATAAACTGCCTAATTGACAGGAGTTAAATCTATCTACCCAAACTATTTTAATGCTCATTTGAAAAAAAGATTGTAGACACAAACTCTTCGATATAAGATTGAACATGCTTTGCAAAATGAACATGACATCTAAACTATTCTTAATCTTCATCAACAAATTCAGCTACGAGTTCTATTTTCTATCTCTAACGGTGAAACGTACGCTATGCATAACACTTAATCAACGAAATCAACAAACAAGGTTTAACACTTAGCACTTTAAGTAATAGAAATTAAAAACATAACCCTAACTAAAACAATAAAAACTAACTAAAATAATAATATTAATTATTAACGGGTTATACAAAACTGACGCTAACCTAATCCGAGTCCAATCCTAAATTATCATGTCCTTATCAGGTCGACCCAATAAGGACACGAACCCGATAAAATTTAACACTAACTTATTAATTTTGTGTTATTTCGTGTTAGAATTGTGTTCAAAAGACCAATTGAAGCAAGTGGATTTTTGAAATAGCATGACATGTATGTAATATAGATGACTAAACAAAAGCCAGTGGGGAAATAACAGAAATTGTATTGAAGCATTCTTCTCCATGCGATGCACGCGCTTTTAATTCACTTTATTTTTTCCAATTGTAAATTAGTTATTTGAGATGAGTGAGTCTAAATAAACATATTTATTTAGTGGTGATTTTTATGATGGAAGGATATGTGAGCGAAATTGTTTTTATGTCAATTCAATTTCTATAATCAGCATATCTTTCCGCCAATAAATCTTTACACAATGTTTATTTGTAAAATATCAAAAAAGAAATATTCAACAACATAAATATTGTTTCTTTCACCAAAAAATAAATAACACATTTTGTGTTGTTATGTGCAGATTTCTTAAGCCCTTGTGGAATAATGAAAAATTGAAATAGAGAATGAGAAAAATAGTTCTGAAGCAAAAAAAAAATATTTTGATCAAGATAATATATTATATCATAAAGTTCAAATATAATATATCATATTATTTCATTATGTAAACTAATAATTGAAGGTATAAGCATATAGTATATAATAAGCATATTTTGTATATAGATATATAGTTTTTAGTGTGCCAATATAACTTGTTTTGATCAAAATAATATATTATATCATAAATTTGGAAAAATAAATTATAGACAACGTTAAAAATAGAATGAAAAATACCATTATCATCGTTATATACTCAGTCATACAACAAATTAAATACTTTGGATTTTTTTTCTTTTTTTCACTTGTCCAACCATTTTTCTTACTTAAAATGATCAACATATAAACATGTAAAAAAGAATCGGCAAAATCTCAATATTCTACATGACAAAAAGATTACAAAAATCATATATATAAAATAATTCAACAAATTTCATAAATCTTATTAAGAAAACATACATTTATACTTATATCTGTGTGATGCATGACCATTTATTTTGTCTAACTTTTTATCAGTTGTGAATGAATTATTTGAGATGGAAAATATTTTATTATAGAAACTATGATATTGATAGATGTGCATAACAACAATATAAGAATAGAACAAAAAATTATAGAGAAGTTGAGAAAATTCTTGTTATGATCCTAATGTGTCATGCATGTATAGATTAAAATGAAATCGCTAAGTTGTCATGCATGTTATAAAATCGCTAAGTTATAATTAATAATCTTTATTAATCACGAAGTCCAATTATTATGCATATATATACGCTCATTTGATCTGATTTTGTCATAAACATAATTTTCATAATTTGTTAATTATGAAAGCAACAAATATATATCCTGAAAGCTATAAATAATACTCATATATAAGTTATTTATATTATCAAATTTGTAGCAAATTAAAAAAATTGAAAATTTAAAAATTAAAATGACTCACAAAATCAACTACATATATGGGCCAATGGTTAAAACCAAATATGAACCATTAGTCCATATTTTCCCTCCAAAATGGTATTTTTGTAATTTTTCAAAGAACTCCCCTTTTATATATGTAATAGATACCCGCTTCATAGGGCTTGTGCGAGAGATTATCTTGTTCATGCGCCCTCACGATTCTTACAGTGTTCCGAGTATAGTATTCCTCAAATATGATCTTCTCAAAGCATTAGTGCCTGATCCTGCATCTCGTTGACGTGTAACATGGCCAGCTCGCTGGTCTTCCATTCTTGCGGGTTCAATCTTCGGCCTTCCACCACCACCACCACCACCACTTGCTCAACCCAGCCAATCTTCTCAATATCTTTTGTTTACCTGCACCAATTTAACACCTTTTGTGCAGATTATGTAGTGGTTTTCTCAATTTGCAACTGAAATTAATTGCCGCAATCTGGCATGATGAAACCTCATTACACTTAAGGCATGCTTGCCCTCAAGCATAAGTTAGCTCAGACTGGTTGGATTACGGTCATTACGGACTATACTCCCCCGACTCAAAAGAAAGAAAGGAAAAAGAAAGAAAGATAAGACTCAAGAAACACGAAAACGCGAAACAGAAAACACAGACTCAATAACGAAGCACCAGCATATGTATATTTGATGCGCAAACTAAGCAGTTGTCAAAAGGTAAATTCAATTAACAATTAAAGTCAATAGCTGATTTCAAGTAGTGCATGGTTCTTCTCTCAAATTCTCTCGGCTAAGTTCCCTCAAGAAGTTCTTTTCTAAGCAAAAATTTAGAGATTTCGCGGTTAAGTAATGGACCAGAGAGGTCTTAATTTATTAGGACGTAATGGGGCTAGGGGGTTTGTTCTTTATAGGTTGGGCCCTAAGTGTCCTAAGCTCGATTTTTTTACTTGATCCTGGCAATGTTTACACTGGGGTATTCATCTTGTCTGGACAGTTTGAAGGTGTACAAGTATGATTTTTTCTTTCTGGCAAATTGTTTTTCGTTTCACCTTGCTTTTCACATGTTTATTGCAATTTCTGCTCCTTGACCCTCTACCTAATTTTTTAACCTTTACTCTGCCTAGTTTTTCAGTACTTTGATTGCGTTTTATATTTCAGGTTAAAGAATAAAGAGGATTCAGGTTAAATTAAGGCTTCTGGGGTGTTTGCTTAGGTGCTGATTCGAAAGGATTAGGCTCAAGTGGTTACCCTATGCCTCTCATCATTCTCCATTTTTCTCATCCTTGGAATATCTAAATTCTGTTTTTGTCTAATTACCCCCAGAAAGAAATAACATGGAGGTTGCTCCACTTGGCTCAATTCTCTCTTTTTAGTGAAGTAATGCACTACTCAAAATAGTCTGTCATCCTTTGATTGATCAAATTTGTTAACCAAATTATGTACCCATGAACTGTCTAGTTCAAGGGTGGTTATGCGTGGTGATGACTTCAAGGTCAGCCAAAAATTTCACCTTCCTCACACTTGGACAAAACAAAGTGTGTCCAAGGTGCGGGATGAAATTGTTAGCTAGACAGGACAAACAATCAAACAACAACAAGGACTCAAAGATGAAACGACTGAAAAGAAAACGAAAAAAAAAGAAAAGTAAAGAAAAGAAGACTAAGGGGAGTTATAGCGTGTTACCGGTTGCGCCTGCTTCGGCGTACAAGTGTGGATTTTGACGAACTGGGTTTGTTGAGATCGATTTTGGCTTGGGTCGTTTCTTCTTCCTCAGCTTGTGTGCCTTTAGATGGGCTAGTGGTGGGTGTAGTTCGTTCTTCTTCTCGGGTGGCTCCCTCTTGTAGCACGGGAGGTTTCTGGACCATGTTCAACACGTCCATTGTGAAGATTCCCAAACTCTTCCTCATAAAGTGAATTGCTTCCTTGAGGCTCTTAAGCTGCTTTTCTTGTTGCACCATCTGCTTCTCCATGCTCTTTAGCCTCTCTGCCAGATTACCCATGTTTGTGCCTGTCAGTTGGGCAGCTTGTGAATCTTGTGCAACGGTGCTCGACACAATGTTGGTGGATAAGATGGCTTGACCTTGTGTATAAAACCTAGGTGATCCATCACGCACTGTCAACACAAGTGTACCTCGCTAAAAATTTGGATCAAAATGAGATATAGGTGGACACAATTAAAGATGCACGTCTTTTGGCAATTCGAACTCAAAGTTTTTGGCAATGTAAGCACTTAAAACATGGCAAATGGTGACATTTCTAGTGGGGTGCGAGCAGATTAACTTGATCTGATAGGCTAACCAAAAACCGAGATCTACCTTAATTTCTTGATACATGTACCAAGTTAAATAAAGTTCAGCAACAGATAAGCGGTTTAAACTAGTTGGTTGGCCTAGCAAGGTATACGCAAGATAGGTTTGGCACATACGCAATACTGGATCAGCGAAATGGTGGGCACAGAATTGAGTCACCTTAAAAGGCCCGGCCACAGGGTGAGTGAGAGCTGACCAAACAGCTTGGTGGTCGAAAGGTAGTGAATACCGATTCAGCACTCCCCTCTTAGCGGCCTAGAACTCGTTTTCCTTGGCCTGTTCCATTGAAACAATTCCCAACCTTATGTTCCATTCTAACAACGACATTTCATGACACTCACCAAACAACTTAAATGCAATAGAAATCTCTTCCAACACAACATTCGTAGTGAACTCAAATGAATTAAAGAACTCATCAGCCAAAATCCTAGGAAGATCACAAACAGGCATATCAAATAACCAAGCAAAACCAACGGCATGAAAGTACTTGAAAATTCATCTTTAACATCTAAGGCATCCAAAGTTGCAAGATCGAGAAGTTGTCTCGCTCGATACTCTTACCGAATTGGGCGGTTACCTTGCCCACGACCGAGGGGTCGGGGTTGTTCTGGATTCGGGCTATGAGGTCTGGGCTCAGCTCAATCCTCTTCTTGTGGAACCTTTTCACTCTGTTCTGGGCAGAGTCGGCTAATGATACATCGTCTTCTAATTCTGCGGCTGACTCATCCGAGAATGTGGTACCAGAGGATTCTTCATTTGGGTTCTCCAGTCATTGTGTCTCTGAAGATTCTGACAACTCTTCTTGGTTAGGTTCTGCTTTCTTTCGGCTTGTCGGGGAAGATTAGCTTCATAGGCGTCTTTCCCTTCCGTGCGTGTTCCGCTTCTTGTCGCCGGACTCAACATTTCTTCTGCCGTGTTTTGCTCGAGTTAAGTTACAACTTGAGCCTGTGGTTGTGGGCTAGGATCCTCCTCGGTCTGCCTTCCTTTCTTGTGCTTAGCCGACTGACTAGCCTTTGGAGCCTTGGCTGGCTTAGGAGAAAGCATTGATCCTATCTCTGACTCTTTTCCAGCCTTCTTGCGGCTTTGTTGTTTTGGTGCCATTTTTCTGAAACTTTGGTATTTTGGTGTTTGGAAAAGGTGGTTCTTTAGAATTTCAGATAGTAACTTAAATTGCTTCGGCTTTGAGTGTGGATTGGGGTAACGGCAATTTAAAGGGTTTGAATTAGGGCATCCGTCTAGATAGTTTGTTGGCCGTTTGCGCGCATTAAGGCTGCAAATTTGGGTCAATTTTTACAGGATATGCATGTATCTCTTCCCCTAGACATTGATTCGTTACTTGATTTGGTATATTCAGCTTTTCCGGCGGCAATGATTTGCTCCCAGTTTCAAATTTTTATTGCAGCCCCAAACGACTCTTTTACCCCGCCACGTGGCTTTTACAGCTTTCATGGCTGAAGCTGCACAAAACAAAAGGAAAGAAAAGGTAGAAACTTAAACGAAATTAAGTTAAGAAAATAAAAGAAATTAACTACTATGTACAACTCCCTCAGTTCCTTATGTGTTCTTGATTGGGCATGCGTTAGCTGGCCAGCGTAAGAGTCTGAGTCTTCCTGCTTCTTACTCAAATGAGTGAATATTGTACAGTGGAATTTCTTCCACTATACAGGCGTCAATTTCCCTAAGGAAATGTTTCAATCTTTGGCCATTGACTACAAATGGTTCTGCCTCATTTTCCATGCCTTTAATCTCCACCGATCCATTTTCTCTATGTCCAATGACAACATATGGACCTTTCCATTTTTACTTCAACTTTCCAGGTATTAGCCTCAACCTGGTCTGGAATAAAAGCACCAATTGGCTAGCGAAAAACTCTTTTTTGCGAAAATTGTTATCATGCCATAGCTTCATTTTTTTCCTTGTACCAAGCCAAGGTGTCGTAGGCCTCCAAGCGTATCTCCTCCAATTCTTGAAGTTGAAGCTTCCTTTGATCCTCAGACTTGCTACTTTCCATGTTGATTTGGCGGACATCCCAATATGCCTTGTGTTCAACTTCAACTGGTAGGTGACACATCTTGCCAAACACCAAGCGGTAATGAGACATTTCTATAGGCATTTTGTATGTAGTTCTATACGCCCAAAGTGCGTCATCAAGCTTCATGCTCCAATCTTTCCTCGAAACTTCTACGGTCTTTGCAAGAATATTCTTGATTTCACGGTTTGATACTTCGGCTTGTCCATTTGCTTGGGGATGGTACGGGTTAGACAATCTATGATGCACTCTATACCTTTTAAGTAGGCCCTCAATTTGCCTATTACAAAAATGTGTTCCTTGATCGCTAATTACCGCCCTTGGGATTCTATATCGACTGAAGATAGTAGATTTGAGGAACAATGATACTTCTTTTACCTCGTTGGTCCTGGTATCTTTCGCTTCTACCCACTTTGATACGTTGTCCACAGCTAGTGATATGTAGTTATTCCCATAAGAACTTGGGAATGGTCCCATGAAGTCCATGCCCCATATGTCAAACACTTCACACACTATTACGGACATTTGTGGCATCTTATCTCTTCTAGAAATGCCTCCCATCATCTTGAACTTCTCACATTGTTTACAAAATGGGAATGCATCACGGTGCAAACTAGACCAGTAGAAACCGCTATCCAATATCTTCCGTGCGGTTTTTCTTGCTCCAAAATGGCCTCCACATGCATAAGAGTGACAATGTTCCAGTGCACTTCTTTGTTCACTGTTCGCAACACATCTCCGAATGATTTGATCTATCCCCATCTTCCATAGATAGGGGTCATCCCACAAGTAGTATTTTCTCTCGCTTTTCAGCTTTATTCTTTTGGCTTTGCTAAGAAGTTCGATAGGTGGCAGCTGGCCAGTTGACAGGTAATTCACTAGATCTGCATACCATGGTTCTCCTATCACGTTCTCATTTTCTGTGCTATTCTTGGATTGTTTACCCCCATTCTCCTTCAATTTCTCTTGGTGGACCGCATAAAGGTGCTCCTTGGAGAAAGCTTCCTGGATGGGTTGCTCATATCATTCGTCGATCAACCTACTAAGATGATCCGCCACCTTGTTCTCGGCTCTTTTCTTGTCTTTGATCTCCACATCGAACTCTTGTAATTGTAGTACCTACCGTATAATTCTAGGCTTCGACTCCTTCTTTCCTAACAAATATTTGAGTGCTGAGTGATCGGTATAGACCACTACCTTCGAACCTAACAAATACGGCCAGAATTTTTCAAAAGCGAAGATTACGGCCAAGAGCTCATTTTCCGTTGTATCATAGTTCCTCTGGGCTTGATTCAGTTTCTGGGAGGTGTAATGTATAACATGACTTTATTTTCCCACTTTCTGACCCAAAAAAGCTCCAACGGCATAATCACTTACTTCGCATATGATTTCAAAAAGATGGCTCCAATATAGCCATTGCATGACCAATGCGCTGGTCAGCTTATACCTAAATGCTTCAAACGCTTCTCGGCATTGAACATCGAACTCAAATGGATCATCATTCTGCAAAAGCCGAGTGAGTGGCCTAGCGTGCGAGCAAAATCTTTGATAAATCTTCGGTAAAATCCCGCATGGCCTAGATATCCTCGCATTTATCTTTGATTTGTTGAATAGGGTAATTGAGAGATCACCTCCACATTTACCTTGTCTACCCTGATTCCTTCTTCGTACACCAAATGTCCTAACACTATTTCTTCGTTCACCATAAAGTGGCATTTTTCTTAGTTCAAAACCAAATTCCTTTTCTCACATCTTTCCAATACTGCATCCAGATTATGAAGGCATCTTTCCAATGTCTCCCCATAAACTGTGAAGTCATCTATAAAAATCTCCATGCATTCTTCAATCATATCCGAAAAGATACTCATCATACACCTCTGGAAGGTTCCGGGGGCATTGTACAATCCAAACGGCATTTTTCGGTAAAAGTACGTTCCAAACATGCAAGTGAAGATAGTCTTTTCTTGATCATCAGGATTCACGAAAATTTGAAAATAACCGCTATACTTGTCCAAGAAACAAAAGTATTTCTTTCCAGCCAATCTTTCCAACATCTGGTCGATGAAAGGTAGGAGAAATGATCCTTGCGAGTTACGAGCACAGCTTGGGGTAGTCAATACACATCCGCCATCCCGTTACAAGGTGTGTTGGCACTAGCTCATTTCGCTCATTCGCCTGCCACCACTTGAGTTACCGATTTCTTGGGTACCATATGCACCGGGCTGACCCATTTATTATCCTAGATAGGGTAAATGATACCCATATCTAACAACTTCAAAATTTCCTTAAGCACTGCCTCTCGCATGTTGAGATTTAACTTCCTCTGCGGGTCTCTTTGGGATTTGGCATCATCCTCCAAATGTATATAGTGCATACATATGTCGGGGCTAATTCCCACCAGTTCGGCTAGAGTCCACCTGATGGCCCTCTTGTGCTTGCTTAGCACTTGGATCAATTGCTCTTCTTGATCCATATTCAACTTGTTGTTGATGATCACCGGTTGAGTCTCCTTCACTCCTAGGTAGACATATTTCAATTCTTGCAGAAGAGGTTTGAGCTCCAATGTTGAAGATTTTTCTACTTTCATTGTTTGATTAACTTGCGGCATGCAACTGGGTAGTTTGGTGGTCTCCTTCTCAAGTTCAGACTTTGTCACAGTACAAAGCCTTAAAATCTCAGCTTCAATCTCTTGGTCAGTGAGTCCTTGTGCATTCAGCAATTTGCTCATTCCTTCAGCCTTCAATTGAGATGAAATCTTGAAATACTCCTCATTCCTCATCTACAAGAATTCTGTCTCAAGGTGACCTTGGACCAATAGGTCAATAACATCCATAGACTGTGCATTTTCTATATCCATGGGTCTTTTCATAGCTTTATCAAGGTATACTTATCACCAGATAACAAACAAATTATTCCATCAAAGACATTAATTATTGTTTTTGCAATCCTCAAAAACTGTCTTCCTAACAAAACACCACTGGAATCACCAGGGTTGGTTTCATTCATGTTTATCACATAAAAATATGCCCGATATAAAAATTCATGCACTTTAACTAAAACATTTTCCAGCATTCCCTCGGGGCATATGCAAGTCATATCTACCAATTGGATTACTACCCTAATCTCAATCAACTCCACTCCAGTCAGGTTATTATATACAAACAAAGACATGACATTTATTGAAGCCCCTAAATCACACATTGCATATTTGATGAAAACATTACCTATCATTATGGGCAGCGAGAATGTACTTGGATCCACGCTCTTCGCCAACGGTCTTGTTCTGAATAATGGCCGATATATTCTCCCCGATCACAATCTTCCCTTCCTCTTTGGATTTTCCGTCAATGAAGTCCTTGACGAACATTCCTAGGGGTGGAATACTCAAGGCTTAGAGTTAGGGCAAATTGATCTCGAGCTTGCTGAATATTGACATGAAATCGACTAGATCCTCCTTGGGCTTCCTCTTGTTCAAATGGTTGGGATATGATGGTGTTTCCTTGCTTCTAGATCGGATGCTCTGTTTGAACCATCTTCCCCTCCTTCTTTGACTTCAACTTGTTTTTTGGGGACTGGTGAGCTGGGCAGTTGATGGTTGGTCATCTCATCCTCCTTTGACTGCGTTGGGGGTCTTTCTCCTTTCGGACCTTCTAACTTCAACCCCGACCTCAATGTGATCTTGTTCACGTTCTCCATGTGCGGTTGTTGAACTTGAGCGGTAATTCTTCCCTCATTTTGTCTTAGCTCATTCATAGCTACCGCTAACTTGGTCATTCCAGACTCGCCTTTTGCTCCTTATGGACATCTTGGACCTTATGCACAACATCATTGTTCGATTGGAGATTATTTTGGAGCAACTGCTGCGAATTAATAAGTTCTCATATCATGTCCTCAAGACTCCATGTAGGTTTAGGTTGCCCTTGGTGTGGGTAGTTGTTATGAGGATGGAAATTTCTTTGGTGGGGCGGACGGTATGGTTGGTTTTGATTATGGGGGGCTGGATGATTTTGTTGGTATTGAAAAGGAGGGGGATTGTTTGGAGCTTGGTTGTTTTGATTGGGGTGGATTTGTTGATTTTGCTGGTTTGGCTCTGCCCACCTAAAGTTAGGATGGTCTCTCCATCCCGGATTATATGTGGGCGCAAATGGGTCTCTTCTTTGCCCTTGATTTGGTCAGTTGCCAATAGCATTCGTTTGGGATATCACATCTATTTTCTCCATTTTACAATAAGGTGAAGTGTGACCTTACTTTCAGCATGCTCCACGAACTTCTTCGGGTATGGGTTCCTCACAATGTTCTCCACCATCGTGGACAACATCTTTTCCAACTTGTTGATTTTAGCCTCAATATTTTCTTCTAACTTCTATGTATTCGCACTGGCATGCACTGTCATTCTCAATAGTTAGGCATGCGGCTCCTCATACTCCCTTGTTGCATCAACCAGAGTTTGGATCACTCTTCTTGCTTCACTGACTCGCCTTGTGTAAAATCCTCCTCTACTTGAGGAGTTTGCCAAATTCTTTGATTTCACGGTCATTCCTTGGTAAAAATATTGTAGGAGATTCCCTTCGGATAGCTTATGGTTCGGGCACCTATCCACCAATCTCTTGAATATTCCCCAGTACGTATTCAAGGATTCATTGAATCCTTGTTGAACTCCAGTTATTTCCATCTTCAATGCATTGGTCTTCGTGGCTGGAAAGAAATACTCAATGGAGATCTTGTTCATCTCAGGCCATGTTTCGATAGAATCCGGAGATAGACTGGTGAACCAAGCGTTTGCTTCACTCGATAGAGTGAATGGTAGTACCGCAAGGCGAAATTGCTCTTCGGTTACCCCTCCTAGGCACATTCAACAATGCTAGCTTGATCTCGATGGGTGGCGTACCTTCGGGAAGTTTGATGGGAGTCGGGGGATCGTCCATCAGATGACAAGAAAGGTCCTCCAAACGTGGATTTTTATCTCGGTCCGCCATCCTTCCCCTGGGATTTGTCACTTGGGTTTGAACTAACACTAGCTATTCTTATTCTTTAGATGCTGAACCTTCAGATAGGGCAGCGTACAACCGGAGTTTCTCCTTAGATTGATATCACGCTCTTTTCAACCTCTTCACAGTTCTTTCGATTTAAGGGTCAAAAAGCAATTGCGGACAAAATGCTCATAAACTGAAAAGGAATAATAAAAAATAAAAAATAAAAATGGATTATAATGGATATTTACACAAAACACACTTCAAACTACAAACTACGCCAACCCCGCAACGGTGCCATTTGATTTGGATGATTTGGATTAGTTCGCATTGTCGTTGAAAACGCGCCAGCTCCGTCAAAGAGTTGTGTAGTTCCCCACTCTCCTTATGAATACTAAACTAGTATCGGCAAGTAGGGGTGTCGATCCCATGAGGACTGGTTGTCTGCCCATGTTGAAGGTGTGCTTTGGAAGGTTAGCGATGCCGCTACGCATGTATGTTGTGGGAAACTACCTACTTAAGTGCGTAAAATCACCTATCTACTTAACTCAAATAAGTTAACTAAACGCGTTCAGGAAAATTAAACATACTTAAGATAAACTGAATTCTAAAAGTATTTAAGTCCGAAAAGTTTGTGCCCAGGTGCTCTGTAGTACATGTAGGGAGGTACTACTAACTAAAGTAGTAACAAATAACCTACAACTAACACTACTTTTCGGTTATGCATTACAGGGCGTGTGGTCCCCCGTGGACACTTGGCACTAAACTCTCACAGAACTCATTCGTACTACGTGGACCGCTCCAACTCACCATTTTCCGTCCCTTCCCAGTTCTATCTTTTAGAACCGAAAGTGATGGAGTTGTCGGAATGAACTTCGGTGAGGTTTATTGAGTTAAAAATGAAGCAATACGAAAAATGACACTTATAAACTGCCTAACTGATGGGAGTTAAATCTACTTTAATGCTCATTTCAAGAGAAAGATTGTAGACACAAACTCTTCAACATAAGATTGAACATGCTTTACAAAAGTAACATGACATCTAAACTATTGTTAATCTTCATCAACAAATTCAGCTACGATTTCTATTTTATATCTCTAACGATGAAACTTACGTTGTGCATAACACTTAATCAACGAAATCAACAAACAAGATTTAACACTTACCACTTGAGACACAAAAGAGTATGCCATCCATAAAACTTCACAACCAGATTTAGCAACATGATTCAACTATTAACATTCAAAAGCATAAAGATAAAGCTAAGTCTAACTTCAACACCATTAACTACAAGCTAAACAGAAAACTTTTAACTATAATTGTTCAAACATGCAACTACTTCACAACTAATGGTAACGTGAGGTTTAAGGATTTGCGGCTGAGGATCGAAGCTGGGTGAAATGCGGACTAAGGTGGTTCTCGGGAACTCGAATGTAGCTTTCTAAGTCTTCTCCATCTCTCTCGCGAGAACTCAACACTAGGAACTTTCTCTTTAGATTTTGTTTAACTGAACTTAGGGATGCCCAAAAAAACCGTAACCGGCGGTTCCAACCGGAACCGGCCGCCGGAGGTTCAACCGGAACCGTGAAACCGGTTGCAGCGATTCAGTTCCGGTTCCACGCAGGAGAAATCAAAACCGGCGGTTCCGCGGTTACAAGCTAGGGGTAGGGGTGGCAGGGGTAGGGGGCAGAAAACCGGTAGTTTCTGCGCCAAAACCGCCGATTTTGCAGGAAACCGTGGGCAAAACCGCCGGTTTTCTGCCAAAATCGGCGGTTTTGCGCAGAACCGGCCGGATTTATTTTTTTTCAAATTTCAAAATTTTCCTACTCATTTTCATCTATAAATACCCCCCACCATCCCTCATTTCTACTCACTTCTCTTGTATTAACAAGAATTTTCACTTCTCAACCTCCAATTTCTCTCTATTTGTACAAATTGTGCTTATTTATTTACTTGTTTGCTTAGTTGCTATCAATTATATTCATTCACACACATATTCAAACTATTTCCTTCATAAAACATTTCTTCTTCTCGCTCTAACCGTGCTGATAAGGGTAAAAGTATTGCCCAAGATCAAAATGAATCTATAAGATCAAAGAAATTATCACTCCTAGAGTAACTCAATATTTTGGATGAAGAAATTGCTGCCCGATTGCAGGTAAGTAGTGTATTGAATTTATTACTTATTTGATTTAATAATTTCAATTATTTGATTATTTTGATTAGATTATAATGTAGTTTCAATGATTTGGTTGTGGGAGGGGGAATATGATGTTATCAATGCCTTGAGGGGCATGAACACCATGAACATGAACGTTTCCCATGAAATTCCCAATCTTTTCTTCAACACATCAACCGATGATTTGAATTTCATATCTAGTGACGAGGTTCAACACCCTTCCTACTACCACCAACAACACCAATCGCAAGCGGATCGCTACTCTGGCGATGAAGAAGAGGAAGAAGAGCAAGAAGAAATGCCACCCCCACCACGAAAGGAGCAACGAGCTAAGACATCCAACATCTTCGTGAAGCATTTCAAGAAGGTGGAAGATTCGAGTAATCCTAAAAAGTTCATTGTGTATTACAACTATTGTAAAGCAAAATACAAATTCACCCATAGTGGAGGATAAGGTACCTTCATCAACCACATGGAGAAACATCACCCGGTGGAGTTTGGGATTGGCTCAACCCAAACTCAACTAAAGTATCAACCCGGCATGAGCACTCCTACGGGTTCCTCACAAAAAGGTACGCCTTCTATTTTTAAATATGATCATAAAGATGCAACTGACGTAATGGCTAGATATGCTGCTATGAAACATTTGCCTTTTAATGCATATGATGATGATAAATATGAATGTAGTATGAAAAAAATATATAATCAATGTGTTAAAAAAATAAGTAGAAGTTCATTAACTAGATCTATAGTGAGATAATGCATTGATAAGAAAAAATAATTAACAAAAGATTTAATTAACTTAGATCACAAAGTTTCTATTTGCTCTAACGTGCGGACTGATGCATATGGTAAAAATTTCTATATGGGAATTACGATTCATTTTCTAGACAATAGTTTAGGATTAAACAAACATGTGGTCGCATTTAAGGAATTTCCATCACCACATACTGTCCAAACCATATCACAATTAATTGTTCACATTTTAAATGAATATCAATTAATTAATAAAATATTTTTCGTTGGTTTTGATAATGCCTCTGCTAATGTTGCTAGTATTTCTACATGAATTAGTGCATGTGCCCCTATAATTAATGGACAATATTTTCATGTTAGATGTATATGTCAAATTTTAAATTTATGTGTTCAAGATGCTTTAACTATATTTAATGATTATGTAACCCCAATTAGAAATGCCGCAAAATTAATTCATAATACATGAGTTATAGGAAAGAAATGACAAAAATATTGTCATAATAAAAAAATTAGATATACTAATTTTTTGTTATGGATGTATCAACTAGATGGAACTCCACTTATGATATGATCAACTCAACATTAGAACATAAAGAATATT
>JAYDZE010262176.1:0-19546 GCA_034509125.1 Monilaria moniliformis
CCCCCCCCCCCCCCCCCCCCCCCCCCCCCCCCCCCCCCCCCCCCCCCCCCACTCAACCGGGAAAAAAAAGGCCTATGCATCCGTTATACTTAATAAAAGTGCTTGCTGCACATTCCAAAAGCAATGACAAATAATCTTCCTCAGGGCTAAAAAAATCAACTGTATACATACACTATGGAAACCTATCATCATAATTGCATATACATTCATCATTCATCAGTGTGATATTCAGCTGCGCCAATTTTCTTCAATGCAGCTTTTCCCAGATTTCCTTACTTCCCATGTCTTCTTTCAGATTTCCGTATCGAAAAAGGCTTCTCAATATGAGCCAACGTAGTCAAACACCATATGGCTTTACTCATTACAAAACTTGCTGATGAAATTAGTACATCAGAGGTTGGCAAAGTGACAAAATGGACCACTTACCTCATCAACATTGGTTCACCATATACATTTTGAGAGCTTCTCTTCTTGACTAGAACAGTGTTCTTCTTTCACATCGATTTGCCTTAAAAGTGCGTTAAATGTTGATTTATAAGGTCCCCAAAGGTCATGTCCACATAATAATTGATTGCATACCACAGATCTGGAGAGATATTAGTAGAGTATAGAGATTAATACTTAATTATTTGATCCTCAGGCAGCCATACCATCACAATCAAGTATATGGGGAAGCTGGTTTTTAACTTCTTCACAGCTTCTGATATCCTTGTTCAATTTTTGGCACTAGAGTGGAAATCACAAAATGTGAACAAGTCAGCTCCTCATAGTCCGAAAATGATGGTTGAAAAGGCTTAAGTTCAACATACAAAACTTGGTTAGAACTCTCATCACCTGTTTCAATAATATGCCAGCAATTGAAGGTAAGTTGACTTGCAAGACATAAAATTCCTGAAAGAAAGTAGAATACCACTGCTCAGTTACTACAATGCCAATTCCATTATAAAAGGGCATAGACGTGCCATGAGATGTACAATAGGGCCTGCTAAAAAAATTACTGACCATGACTGTGCCTGGTCACACCATAAGAATAAATTCCTTCATACTTCAGCATACAATTAGCAACCTTAGCTCCATGACCTGCATTGTAGAAAGTGCCAGTTAATTTTAAACTATTAAGTCTGCAACCAATTCACTTATGCAGGAAAAAGATGTGCATTGAGGCATAACCTGCTCCACTAATACCATATTTCGGGTCAGTAATCATGTTCTTAACATGAATGAGATAACCCTGTCAATACATGAAAGAAAAAGTAGAGTATCAGTGTTTCAGTTGTGTAACTTATGTTAAAAGAGATCCTTCTCTTAGACTGGATTAGAAAACAATTAAAGCCATAGGGTTTCAGACTTCGATCGTGCCAGATAGAGCAAGCTCGCCTTGGGTTATCGCGCCAGCATACATATTAGATTTATATCCCTCGTTAGAACAAAAGTCACTATTTAAATGACCAATGAAAAATTAAGAATATCAGATCTCTTTATTATGCTAACAGAACTGGAAAGATCTCATAAAAGATGGGATGTTTACCTGCTTCAACTAACATAAACACCGCAATTGCTAGCGTATTGTAGGCCAATCCAGAGAAACACTGAAAAAGTTATCTTCCATCCATGCTACTTGCCCTCCTCTTTTTGGTTATGAATCCCCTCAATTAACATGGAATGAGTTTGAGGATTAAGGGGGCAACCACTTGTTTTCATAACACCAACTAGCTCAGAGCATTCTTTCACAAAGCCCCTCCTCAGTAACCCATCAATCAAAACCTTCCAAGCCACCTCATCATAATTGTAACCACTGTGAAGCAGCCTACAGAAGGTTTCCTTAGCCTTCTCATCACTTCCCTCATTATATAACCCACAAACAAGCAATTTATAGGACTCTATATGTGGTAATAATTCATGCATGAGCATGACATTAATTAAATCCACAGCTTCCTTGTACATTTTCAAGTTGCAGCAACAATCCACTAGTTTGTTATACATGTCTTCATTAAGAGACATCCCATGTTGTTTCAAATGATCAACCAACCTCCAGGCTTCTTTGAAGCGTCTTTCTCTGCAAAGTCCTGTAATGAGTGCATTATAAGTTTTTATATTTGGTGCACAGCCATACTTTTCCATATTCTTGAAGAGCTTAAGAGCAGTATCGTGTTCCATTATTTTCCAGATATCAGCAATATTAATGGAGCCACTAATTGGCTTTACTAGCTCTACTCCATCACTTCTGTTGACTAACTTTTCATGAGAAAGATGTTTTATTAAAACGGAATAAGTATAATCAGATGGTTCGCATCCAGCAGCAATCATAGACTTGAAGGTACCAAAAGCCAGATCAAGAAACCCTAAACGCCCATATCCATCAATTAGTACAGTGAAAGCCATCAAATCTGGTCGGACCCCTTCTTCTTTCATTTTAGCCATCACATCCTCAGCTTCTTTCAACATTCCTTGGTTGCAATAAGCAAGAAGGAAAGAAGTATATGTGCAGACATCAGGTTTACACCCCAGAGCAACCATATGGTTCAAAATTTTATATGCTCTGTCAAACTCAAATTCCTTTAACATTTGCTCAATGATAATTGAGTAAGTAACTATTGAAGGTTTCATGCCAATCTCCAACATTTTTTCCAAGTAACTTAAAGCTTCAGATAGTTTATTCACCTTGCACAATCCATTAATTACCACATTGTAGGTGTATGAGTTTGGTAGGCAACCCTCAGTAGACATTCTCCCAAAGAGTTGTAAGGCAAAGTCCACCTTTTCAGCAGTACAAAATCCAGAAATTAGAGCGGTATATATAACTTCATTCGCTTTTATTCCCATCACTTTGAGGGATTCAAATATGTCCAACGCCTTGTCAACACTCCCTTTTTCACATAAAGCTACGATGATAGGACCATAGGTAAACTGATCGGGAACAATGTTATTCTCTTTCATCAATCTAAGCAGGCGAAGAGCACTATCTATGTCCCCCTGCTTACATTGTCCACATACTAAAAGGTTAAAAGTGATAAGATCGGGAGAAAGCTTTTGATCCAGCATCTTACCAAGGAGAGCCATTGCTTTGTGCACTTCTTTGTGCTCAGAGAATCCAGAAATTAATTCATTGTATGTGCGCACATTCGGAGTACAGTTGTTTGACTTCATCAAGTTAAATATCTCAAATGCTGCATCTACCATTCCCTTCTTGCAATACCCATTAATCAGAGCATTATAAGTAACTACATTAGGAATCAACCTGTTATCTAACATAGTTCCTAGTAGTTTCCTTGCCTCATCAAACATACCATCTCTACATGCACCATTGATAAATGCAGTATAAGTATGAATATTTGGCTCACAACCTTTCTCCTTCATCTCCTCAAACAAGCTCAAGGCATCCAACCTCCTATCTGAACCGCACAAAGCATCAATCAGAATAGTGTACGTTCGAACATTTGGAAAACAGTTATCATCCTTCATTTGCAAGAAAAGCTTTTTCGCCTCATCCACCTTCCCAACTTCACACAAACCATGCATCAAATTATTGTATGAAACCTCATTCCTTTGACAACCCTTCTGTCGCATAGTCATGAAAACTTTACTCGCACTATCAACATCCTTTCTCCTACAATGTCCTAAAACGAATGATGTGAAAGTATGTGTATCTGGCTCCAAACCAGACTTAAGAATCATACACAAATACTGTTCTGCCTCCCTCACATTACCCAATTTACAGTAAGCATTAATCATCGTATTAAAAGTATACACATTCGGTGATACCCCATCCTCCAACATCTCCCTGTAAACAGACTTCATATCATCGATCATCACAAATCGAGCAAGCGACATCAATAGCATGTTGTAACACCGAAGATGAATCCTAAACCAATGCTCACCATTATCACCACGTTTCATCTCGCGCAGAATGCCCAATGCCAACCTCGCATCCTCCTCCGCCTCACATGACTTAACCATTAAAATGCGGATTTCCTCAGCATCACGAAACGATTTCTTATTGACCAAAAGGCGCAAAAGCGAAGCATAAGTTTGGAAGTTCGGCTTGAAGCCGGGAGCACGTATGAGGGAATCGAACAAATTTAGGGCAATGTGAGGATTGAGGTGTGGATGTTGAGAGAGGAAAGAGGAGAAATGGGAAGGGGATACAATCGGAATCAATTTCCTGAAAGAAGGGTGTTTCTGCCAATTCGGTTGGCTAAGGAGGGAAATCAGTTGACAGTAAAGGTCAGCTGCAGGAGGGTCGGGTCGCGAAGCGGGTACTGGCGCAATGGAGAATGAGAGAGCTTTGACGAATGAGGAGAGGACGGAAATGGAGGACTGACCTGAGAGTAGAAATGGTGATGCTACGACGGAGGTGGCGGCGGTGGATCGTATCATTCTGATGTGGAAACGGACGGCGGCGGAGGAGCTGAAGACGCCATTCATGAATGGCTTTGTTTTGGATTAGAAGCTGAGATTCATGGATCGGAGCAGAAGAATGGGGGGAGGCGAAGGTGACTGGAAATGAAAATAAAGGGTTTTGCGTCTTTCTCAGATTTGTAGCTCATAATTTAAAAATAAAATTGAATAAAATAAGAATTTCGGAAAGGGAGAAGATGATTATTAAAGGTAATTACATAAAGAAACATCATTATTTCATGTTGGTATAAAAAAATTTAAATTGACATAATTAATACAAAATGTGTTATTCAGCCTCATTGTAATACATTCTGTCACCGGGCATTTGACGGTGTCAATTTTTGCCAACATGGCATCTGAGTCATCGGCTTAAATGGCAAAAGAACGTGCAATCAACTGCAAATTATGGGGTAATTACATAATTCTTACGAAAAGTTTCATCATTGTTTCATGTTGGTACAAAAAAACTTAAGTTGACATAATTGATACAAAATATTTCATTCGGTCTCATTGTGATACATTCTGTTACCAGACGTTCGACGACATCAATTTTTGCCTACGTAGCATCTGGAGTTATTGACTAAAATGGCAAAAGAGCGTCTAATCAACTGCAAATTATTGAGAGAAAAAAAAACATGCGCAACAAACCAGTTTATAAAATTATCTTATTCGGCTTTGTCTTATATACATAATTTATAGAGCAAATTTAAGTTTTTTCTTAAAGAAATAAAATAAAAATTCACACCTTATCGAAAATATTAGTATACTAAAAAAGTGATATCGTTACTTTATCGAAATTTACCGATACAATATTATCTCTTACCGAAAATGCCGGTATATTGAGAAGTCAGTATTTTCGATATTTTCCAATACAGTAAGAATGGTATACTGATTTATCGTTATTTTCGGCCACCTCCACCCGAAAAAAAGAAGAAGAAAGAAGATAGAACATCAAATAAAATTGAGAATTTTCATGAGCATACAAATAGTAATCATATACTACATAAAACGAAATTAATTGGGGAGAGCCTGAAAAGTAAAATTATGTAGACTTTAGCGAGATGGTTCTTGAGAAGCCCCTAAACCAAGAAATTATGCTATTCTTGATTTGATTTCTTAACTTAATTTTGCATTTTTTTTTTTTTGGGGTTCTATTGTGATATTTTTCTTATGATAGAAAGACAATTACAATAGGAAATTGTAATTTGATCAATATGAGTAGCTAGAAAACTCTACATTGATTGATATGATATTATACGGACTCAAATTATGTATTTATTTAGTTTAACTCCATTTTGACCCAAGTCTAAATAATTTTACTTTTAGGCTTTACTAACAAAATTCGTTCTTGAAATTTAAATTTGCTCGACAAATTCTGTATATAACATAAAGCCGAATAAGATAATTTTATTTACTGATTTGTTACTCGTGTTTTTTCTCTCTCAACAATTTGCAGCTAATTGATGCCACGTAGGCAAAAATTGATGTTGTAGAATATTTCGTGATGGAATGGATTAATGGGACCAAATGAAATGTTTTATATTAATTATGTCAACTTTAAATTTTTGTACCAATATAGAATAATAATAAAACTTTTTGTATGAATGATGTAATTACCCCATTGTTATTAAGGTTTCTACGTATTTCTGAATCTTAGAAAAATTATTGACAAAGCTCCGTAAACCCAATATATACTTTAATGGGAAAATTGAATAAAATACATTAAGTTTGGACGGGTTCTACTTTTGCATATAATTTTTAAAATTTTAAAATAAAATACATCAAATTTCAAAATTTCTGATTATTTCTCGAATTTTAATTCAGGCATGAAGTTGATATGTTAAAATTAGAGGTGACTTGGCTAAATTCAAGCTGACATGATGCTGATATGGAGAAATAACAAATCTCCACGAAATGTAACAACTTTCATGTCTTGTTCCTCCCATTAATGGCCCACGGCCACATGACTCCAGCAATCGACATGGCCAAATTCTTCAGCTCCCGCAGCAGCCTAAAAGCCACCGAAATGGCGGATGATTTATTATTTCTTCACATAAGTGTCATATTAACTTAGATTTTAGCCAAGTTAACTTCAATTTTGCCTAAAAATTAGGGAAAAGATAAGAAAAATTAAAACTTGGTCAATTTTATTTCAAATTTTAAAGGTTATATGTAAAATCAAAATTTGTCCAAACTTAGTGTGTTGTACAATAATTTTCCTTGGTTTAATTGAGAGTGAGAGCATAAGAGATGTCAAGCCTCATGAGATGTTTTTAATATCGTGGAAATCGTAAGATGTAGTGCTCGATTATATTAAGGTATAAACTTGGCCTCGCCTAGTTCCAAGTTTCCAACATTTACAAATCAACTTTAGAATAATTATTGCAAGGGACAATTAATATAAAGTTTTTCAATTTTGGACGGGAAAATCCACATCAACCACTCAAAATCAAGTAAACAACACGAGAACGAATCATCTGCCATATTAATCCATGCATGAGAACGTAATGAATCTAAAGAGGAAACGTCTTTTATTTTCTATCGTGTTTCTATCATACATCAAAATCTGGTTTACAGCAAAACACTATTTTCCATTGATCAAAACTACATTAAACGCAGAAAAAACCAATCCCTTTGCACTCTCAAGATAGCAGCGGCTCAACACATACTGAGCTACGCTACCACCTAAACGATCTTCCTGTCGCGATATCAACCGCAACCCACCTGCAGAAACAGCTAATATTAGAGTGTTTCAACATGCTACAAACAAATTTCCAGCTTATCTTTGTTGGAGCTTGAGTATTTCACCATTCTATGGAAATAGAGGTGGCGAAAGGAGTCCCGTATCCTCTGCAATTCCCATCATCAAGTTCAGATTCTGTAGAGCCTGACCTGATGCTCCTTTGACGAGGTTATCAATCTGCGTTGCATCACAGAGTTCGCCCAAAGTAAGCATAGGTTTCATCTCAGGCAAAAGGAGGAGCCTTCATTGTAAACCATGAGGAATAATTAATTTGAAACTTACGACAGAGATGATTATTGCTCTTCCTGGGATTCGGTCTGCAAATACATTCATCAAGCAATAATTGGAGCCTCTAACATGTCGAGTGTGAGGAATCTGGCCATCTTCCAACAACACGACAAATTCTTCTTTCTGGAAACGTAAAGAGATGTATTACTTGTAACAGATCAGCAGCTCAGTACCTCTCCCACGTAAAATATAAGAGATAAGCACTTGCCACATATTCAGAAAGAACAAAGGTATGACACAAATAATCTTCCCTGGGACCAAGAAATCAACTTTACAGAGATATATCATCTGAATTGATTATATATATCATCAATGCCATATTCAGGTGCATCAATTCTTTTATACTTGGCATTTTCCTAAATTTCCTTCTTCAGTTATTTCCGAAATAAGGACAGCATAAAAGAAGGATGTACCAGTAACAAAAAAAGGCTGAGAACTTTAATAGAAAAACCCTTGTTTTCTCTAACGGACTGTATTGCAAGAGCATCCAAGGTCATTTGGGCAATAATTTCCAGATATTAAACTTTCAGCTATCAGTGTGAGGCAAACGTAGCAAAAATATTGAAATATCATACTATTCTGCTCATTATACACCTGAAATTGATAATAAATCTATGGTATCAGAGATTTATACAGTGACAAAATCAAACTATTTTACCTCATAAACGTGCCGTAAATGTTGGCGTAAATCTTCAATAGATGCTCCAGAGGTCATTTCCACATAAACAGTTGATTGCATACCACGGCTCTGGGGAGATATTATAAGTAGTAATTATAGAGATAAATAATTTACTATAGGTTAAATTCAATTACGTTGATCCTAGAGCACTCATACCATTGGCATCAAGTGTGGGGTGAAGCTGACAGTAACCTTCGAATTTGCAGCTTCTGATAGTCCTTGTTCAATTTCTGGCACTGGAGACGAGAGTACCCAATGCAAACAAGTTAATTCCTCATTGTCCAGATGATGATTGAATACAGGCTTTAGTTCGAGATACAAAATTTGGTATGAACCCTCATCGGTTCTTTCTATAATATGCCAGCAAGAGAAGGAAGGTCAACTTCCCACATAAATGTCCCAACGAAAGTAGCATGCCACTGCTCAGAATTTTAAATTTCCGATTCCCATTGCAATAGACGTGCCATGAGATTGACAATAGGGCATACAAAATTATTCACTGACCATGACGGTGCCTGGTTACACCATAAGAATGTATTCCTTCTGCTATTTCTGTGTACAAATTGGCCTCCTTAGATCCACGACCTGAATTGTAGGAAGTGCCAATTAATCTCACACTATAAGTCTGCAATCGATGGACTTATACAGAAAAGGGATGTGCAAGGTAGCTTAACCTGCTCCACTAACACCAGATTTTGAGTCGATAATAATATTTTTAACTTGAATGAGATTAGCCTGTTAACACATAAAGGAAAGAGGAAAATCAGAAGTTTTGGTTTTGTAACTTGTGTGTCTTAGACTAGATAATACAAGCTCTCCGTACCACAAAAAGGAACATGATCAAGACATCTAGCTTATTCTTACCTATGCTTTGAGATAAATACTTATCCTAGAAAAGACTTCCTCCTAAATATGAACAAATCTTTGGGCACAGATTTTAAGAAATCTAGTGTTGTTTGTATTGTGAGTGAAAAATGGTCCCAGTTTAGGGTATCTTTATGTAAAGTGATTATAAATAAATTGTGATAGTAAAGGTATTATTGTAACAATTTGTGGTGGGGTAGTGTGCAAAAAAAGGAAAAAAAGAAATATTCATGTTTTTATGGACGGATGAAAAAAGAAGATGTTCATGTTGTTATGGGATGGAGGGAGTATAGAGCACGGTTAAGGTATATTTTTCATAATAATAGCAGTGGTATAATGACTCAGGCCACAGATCATAGATTTACAATCCTTAATAGAGCAGAAACTTATTATGTAATGACCAACAATGAAATTAAGTATGTAATGCAAACCTTTATCAATGGGATAAGTGGAAGCTGAATAGAAGTTGGATAGCAGCCGGGATTCGCAACTAGGCGTGCACTTTCAATCGCAGGTCTAGATATCTCAGTCAAGCCATATACAGCTTCTTTCTGCATTTACCAGCACATGTAACTTAGGAGGCACAGAGTTTATTAAGAGTACTGTATGTCCTTTAATTTATCTCTTTTGATTTTTCTTAATGTTTGACTGGAGGTCACAGACTCACAATGGGAAACAACCTCCTCTTGAGTTCAATGATGTAAAAATGCTTAAAAACAGAACGCTGTAAACATTGAATATTTAGCCATCAATCAAGACACAGAAGAGAGATATTAACCTGCAGTTCCAGTGCCCTATGAGGCTGACCGTACCATTCCTCATATTCATCAGCATCACGAAGGCGAAAGTCCTGCATATAACCATTAATAGGACGTATAATGACTACACCTATAAGCCAAAAATCCCAAAATAATCTACATATGATGTGTAGCCTTACATAGTATTCTAGAATATCAGAAATAAGAGGAGAAAGAAAATTTATTAAGAATCAGGAAGTACCGCAGAAAGATCAACTATCTTCAAGCCATTTGGTAGACTTTTGATAATTTCTGCCAAAATAGGAGATATTACTCTTGTAGGATGCATTACGATGACCATGAACCAACAGTCCAAATGTATGAAACAGTTAACGGAAATGCAAATGCAAACCAGAATTGTATTCTGAATATATCGATTTTGTCCATAAAAGTAGTAGGACATGAGGAGAGATCAAAAGAACCTGAGTTGTGCCATGAGGCAAACAACAGAACACAGCATCCACGTTCAAAAAATCAGCATCCTTAACAGCAACCATATCTGGCAAATCCTACAGAATCACATTCATTTCAGAATCTTATACATAACTTGAGTATAATAGAAACTGATTTATGAAAACAAAGGTATCAGGAAAGTTGAGATATTTGTAAACATGGAGCAATATGAAAAGATTGATGCTCAAATCACATGTTTTGGAGCAACTACACAGCAAACACTATACACATTACAAAAGGAGGGTGAGAATTTCATTAAGAAACACAAGTCACTAAGCATACTTGCTTGATCAAATGAGGAAACACCGATCCAATGGATTGTCCAGCTTTCCTATCTGCTGTCATCAGCGTTATTTGATAGTTCGGATGATTTGCCAACAGCCTAATTATCTGCGTCAAGAAGCATGCCACTTAAGTGAAAACTAATGATAAATTAAAACAATCAGCAAAAACCTACATATTATTATAGACACTAGGCAATGCTGCCTGCCTTCTCAATACATCAAACAAGCACATCTTCACACACACACACACACACAAATACATCAAAATTTCCATTTCAAACTCGTGGCCTATGGCCACCAGTCAAACAAGGCCGAAGCACATACATTATAAAGACAGCATCCTTTACACTGTACTAATAACAACACACTGTGAGAAATCATAATACAATAATTCGAAAGAAAGAAAAAAGTAAGCAAATGCAAATGCTATACCTCAGAACCAGTGTAGCCACTCGCCCCAAGCACACCAATTCGGAACTTTTCCAATTTATTGGCTTTATTTTCTTCCACCTGAAAGTTCTGTGGCGCTGATGTAGCAACAGAAACTCTAACACAGACCTTCTTAACCGTTGTATTCTTGACTTCATCCTAAAATACATTAACTTATCAATACCAATTTTCATAATCTATCCTAGACAAAACAAACCCAGAATCCAAAATACTTAAAGCTACAAATTTGAACCCATTTCCTAAACTAAAAATCAATAAATAGCAGAAAAGGAGTGACACACTCCAGTACTATGAGTATATATATATATATATATATATATCTGGTACTTAATGAAGCAGCCCCGAATGCTACTGATTGAATGCAGAGAAGCCAGAGAACCCATCTTACACGATCCTCTTTTCAGGAAAATAAGATGTGAATAAATAAGAAATTGAAAGATATGGGAGAAATGAAGCTGCGGGCAGTGAAGCGGAAGATTTCCGTTAATTTGTGCGTTCACTTCTTCGGACTTCTGGGGTTCGACAAGTAGTCGTGTTTCCGCGAATAAATCGCAGAACAATCTACGGAAATGGAGTTGAAAAGTTGAAATTGGTGGAATTGTGGGGAACGCACCGGAGGGAGAGTGTTAGTAATCGTAGTGCATCAGGTTTGCTGACCAATTAAAAACGTAATTCATGTTCGAATATGCTGCTTCGTGATTGCTTCTCCGCTGCGTGTGGCATTTTATTTGTAATATAAATATAATATTAGATTAATATTTACATCAGCTAAAAATTTCAAAACAGGATTTAAAAAATAATAAAATTATTTAATTTTACTATTTTAACCTTAATAGCCAAATTTATATCAGAAAAAGAGATACATGACATTATGTATAGCAGCAACTCAAAAATCACGGCTCCTTCTTCTGCCGTCGTACTCTTCCTCAATCCCCAAAACTGTACACATCACTATCTGTAGTAGGAGAGACCAATGTCATCAATGTCAAGTGCCCCGACAAACTCCGACGCCATATCTGCTCTTTAAATTGCAGATTTTTCGCGCCATGGAAGAAGCCATGTAAATCGACGAGGACGCTCCCATCTCTCAATCACCCAAAGATTTCAAGCAAGATGTTTCCAATAAGAAACAACCGAAGATTCTAGTTTCTGAATTCTACTATCCGTTTAAAATTACTTCCAAGTCATTGATACCATCTCCAGACTCTGCAGATATTGCAAAACACTCAACGTTAATGAAGCGAAGATTAAGCGTTTTTCCAATTATATGGAATTCTTGAGGTACCGAAGTAATTCTAGTTTTTTTTTTTCTTTCTATTTTTTAATAAGAAAATATAAAGTTAATGTCTTCAAATACATATTTAAAGACATTAATGATGGTGACATTGGTTTCCTATGATATGTATGGCGTCGCAGCGTGTGGGCGAAAGCCTATTGAGAGGAGTGTGGAAGATGATGATTGATGAGGTGTTGATAGACTGCGTGAAGATTGAGGAAGAGTATATATGAGGTGGAGAAGATGGAGCCGTGATTTTTGAGTTGTGGCTTTACAGATGGGGGCTATACTGAGGATTATGTATCTCTTTTCTGATATTCATTTTATTGTACTTATTAATTTATTACAAGTAGAAAAAATAGTAGAATTATAATTTATTTTTTTTAGATAAAGGGCTATAGAGACAAAATTGGAGACTCCGTTTAGAACTACTCATATTTCAAATGAATTTTATAAATCTTCATGAATGATCTCTGAAGTTCTTAATTTTTTAGAATTTACTATTTCAACTCGTCTCTCAGGTGGACATGCGCATGGTGCAGATAACTTGAAGACCCTAATTAGAGCTCAATCAATATATAATTATAAATTAATAAATCATTATCAAAATCTTATTGAAAACTCCAACTATAGCCCGATTATAATTAATTAATTGACTGCAAACGTCCGCACTAGAGTTATGGTGTTACTGTTTTTTTAAGGACGTGTATTGATTCTATTGAATGGCTAAGACATTGTTTTTTTTTTTTTTAAATATTGCATAATACTTAAAGGATGTTCATATGCTTTAATTGTTTTATATTGTTAGATGGACTGTCTAAAATGCCTTAGCCTATAAGTTTTTAAGGTTATCCCCCAAGAGAAAAGGCTATGGTCTCAGATATATTTAAAACTATTAAGAATAAACCGTTTTTGGATGATGATATGACATGACTTGATTTTTCCCAATAAGTCCACCCACTACCTCAAATCACAATTATATTATGTCTAAACTATTTATCTGTTATATCAAATCACAAATTATACCATATCTTATCACAAATAACAACAACCATTAAATTAGGGGTGGACAAAGTAAGGAGAGGGAAAGAGCTTAAGCTCCTATAAAAAAATAAATAGTTAAAATTTAAAAACTACATATCAAAATAAAAAAAAAAAATTACAAATCACATAAATCCTAATATGCGTGTAAGTTGATTGACAATGTTTTTGTGCTTCTGTCGTTAGGCATTGCTCATACTCGATGTGTATTCGGACCACATTGATCATCATTGCTTAACTCATCGTACCAATATTTTCAGCCACCTCAAAAAATTGATTTGAACTCACGATTTTACATGATTTGAGTTACCGTCGTTGGTGCCTAGGTATCATAAGTTTTGAGTCTTGAAAATGTCAGATATAGCTGCTTCCTATCGGAATACATATGCATGTAGATACTATAATACATATAAAAAGTTGAGTTATTCTCCAACCACAGACGCGGAAAATAGAAGTAATTCTTCGAATCAAGAAAAGGATAACATAAAGTATATACATTGCAATTACATGTACATATTTGAAGCAGGAATGCAGAAGCTGGAAATGTGCATAGAAGCGTTGAGGCTGGCTATAGAGTTCTTGATCGTCTTCTTCGAAGCTGTTGGCTCTGTTATTCATCAAACAAGATCTGCAGATCATTCCACTACTGCTCCAGTTCCAGCTTTCTATGCAGGCATTCTTCCTTAATTTTTTCGAGAGAATTGATTCCATTGTTTTTTTTTTGTCGCTTTAAATTCGAAAATCGCGATGGCATAGTCATACATGCACTTTTCTTGTAGCTCACCTTTGTTTGTAATGTGATTACAATTTTGATGTCGAGATAATAAAAATTGTCTCTGGGAATTTTAATCGATTACTCATTCTGATTTTTCTTTTTATCGTTGTTCTAGGATGTGGATCATCATATCATAGATTAGTGTGTAATTGCAGTACAAAAATTTGAAATGAGTAAGTTCACTTTTCAAAAATAAAACAAAAAACAGAAAAACGAAGTTATCTATCTCTTACGATGAAAAAAATGCTACCAATTCGACCCATAAATGATTGGAGAAATCAAAATCTAAAGCTAAAGAAAAGTAAAAAATGTGTCATATTATTATATACTCCGTATATATGTATGTATCCAAAAATATCTACAGTATAATTAAGACGTGATTAACAAATGGAAAAAAATCTGTAAACATTATCATACTCACTCACCATATGATATTTGATATATGACAGTATTTCCCGGTATCCACTAAACGTTAGATTTGACCAACTTATGAGTTTTGATTTCAATGCCAAATATTGAGTTGTTATCAGTGCTATTTTAATTTTTAAGTTGTTTCAATTATATTATATATTTATATTAATGTTTTTAATTGCATAACCATGCTCATATGATGTATTAGTATGATAAAATGCAAAAATTTTTGAGGATTCCTTTTAGCACTCACCACAATTATCTGCCCATATGCATACATATAATACCTTTATATAAAAAATATGTTAACTAAATGAAAATACTTTTTAGGATTAGTACAGGACTCGTTAATGGTAATCTTTCAAGAACACGTATAATCCTGGAATATTTGGTAAATCATCAGTTTATTTAAAAAGAATATATTTTTCCAACAATCTTTGAACAATCCGTTGGTGCGACTGGGCTTATAATATAATATTGCACAATCAATGTGTTGCTTATAATTTTAAATATTTTACAATGCTTTCAAGTATATATAGAGATAGAACTGGAAAAGTTTTTATTAATCAATCCTTATATATATATAACTGTAATAAATCTGAACTCTTTTTTATTGCAAAATTAAGACCAAATTGTAACAGCTTGATTTGGAGATCTAATGGACATACATGGCAATAATTTTTGTATTTGCCAAATATTATTTCTGTAATTCAACAATTTTCAGTTTTCGTAATTTCCATTTTTTATTAATAAGAGAAATATTTAATAAAGATTTATTTTTGGTAGTTAGCTAAATTCATGGAATGTATCCATTTTTAAGCAATTTGCATTGTGATGATTTACATTCAATGTTATGACGATTTACATTTAACGTTATGATCATTTGAATTCAATGTTATGCTAAAGTATATTTTTGAATTTGTAATGGCGCCTAATTTTTTGTTGTTGGCGTTTTATGTGGTAAGAAGAATATTTAATAAGGGATAAAGCATGCCACCGCGTGCTCGAATGCCAAAGCGCGAAGTTGAGCACACCGCGTTTACACACGAGAGCATGCTTGAGCGCACCTGCCGCGCACAACGCCCGTTGCTAATCTTCTTGCATCACGTGACATTTTATTTAGTTTTTTTAATCCGAAAAATCAAATTTTATAATAAAAAAAATCAAAATAGCTAAGAACTATTTTAAATTCACCGACAATTTTCTTATCTTTTTATTTAATTTTAATTCCTATTTTTCATCTATAAATACTCCTCATTCTCCACTTCATTCTTCACACTTTTTCATCATATTCTTCATATTTTTCTTCCATATTTCCTCTCAATTTCTCCACAAATTTTCGTTTATTTCAATTATATAATTTTAAGTTGTTTATAATTAAATTAGTAATTTTCATGTGTTCGTAAATCAATTTAATTTTAATATATAATAAAGAAAAAATGTAAAAAAGAAATGAGAAGTGTAGGTGGGACTCAATGTATAGCCCAATTGTTGAATTTCTTAGTGCTCAAGGATTGTAGGTAGTGTCGAAAAGAATGTGAATAGTGTAAATGCTCAAGAATTTAGCATCTAGCGGTGTGGATGCCCTTAGCCATCACTTTAATCACACTAATCATGGGCCCAATGGTATTATTCATGTCATCTTTTAAACAACCACAATCGTATCACTAACCTATCACTTCGCTTGCACTACTCATGTGATCCATATCTTATTTTTTTTAATTCGTTAACGTTATATACTGTAATTTTTGCATATAATTAATTTATACTCATCGGAATTTAAAGAGAATGAAAAAATTAAGAAATAAAAATTCATTATTTTTTTAAATACATTATTTAAATAAAAAATATATATGATCGAAATAAAAAATTACATAAATGAGAAAAAAACACTAATTATTCATCGATGGGACCGAAACGAGCTCATATTTCTTCAATTAAATCTTGTTGGAGTTGGGCGTGAGCGTTTTGATCACGTATCGACGAACGATGATGTTGGTAATCTCGAAATATCGTGGGCGCACCTCGAGATGGGTTTTCACTTGCAGTCGAGAAGCTTGAGGCGCCGCTTGTGTATCAATCTTCCCAATTACGGGTGTCTTTCCTTCGTTCTCGATTATTATGTTGTGCAATATAATGCACACATAAATTATGTTGGCAAACATATCCTTGCACCACATACGCCCCAGACTTTTCACGATCGCGAACCGTGCTTGGAGATACCGAATGCTCATTCCACGTCCTTTCTCTTCGACGCTTGTTACTTTGCAAAATGAGCTCTTTTGGCCTCAGTTGGACACGAAATGGTCTTGACGAACGTCGACAATTTCAGATAGATGTCGTTGGTAAAATAGTAGCATATGTAGTAGCGACATCCATTGGCCGTTAATTGTATCGTCGGTGCCCTACCATCCAACACGTCGTTGAAGACATTAGAGTGGTTGAGGACGTTGATGTCGTTGTTAGAGTCGGTGACACCGAAAGATGCATGTCAGACCCATAGTCAAAAGTTCGCGACTGCTTCGAGCACGATAGGCGGATGAGATCCTTTGTGGCCGCTGTTGTACGCGTCCATCCATGTTGTGAGACAACAGTGCATGCAGTCGATGCTGTCAAGCATACTAGGAAAGCGCCGTCGTGCCTCGTGCATATGGAACGGTTGTTGGTAGCCCTTGCCGCCCAATCTCCTCCGCTACCTGTTGGAAGTACTCTTCACGAGATGCCAATATATCCGCTATGCTCGTGAATAAATCTCTACGTATACGGAATCGACAATGAAATACACCCGCTCCTGTCGCAGAATGTAGGAGAAATAATCCCCTATGAGGCGTATGACAGTGGCTCCTTGTTCTCGGTGTACGTACTTCCTCGATTGGAACTGTCGTAGTGGCTTCTGCACCTTCTCCATAAAACGGTCCAAGGCCGTCCCGAGGTTGCCAATCACCTCTAGAAGTCTTTTAATTCGTCGAATGAACTTTTCTCATTGGACTGATTGGGGACAACATCGTCCTAACCGTCGGAGATATTACCGGCGTCGTATGGCTCTATATAAACGAGATGAATTTGGAAAAATAATTATTGAAATACAGAGAAAAAATTGAGAAGAATTAGATTTATAGCGTGGAAACGAGATTAAGTGTATTTATAGATGTGAAAATGAAAATGAAAATAAAATAACCAACGACTAGTTTATAATAAAAAATAAAAAAAGCTGAAAAATGGTGAAAAAAACATCTAAAAATCATTTAAAATTTCATATATTTTCAACCACAACACTCACAATTCAGCCCAAAATTTCAGCATTAAAGTCAGCCATTACCCCATTTTTTTTTTAATTCTCTAATTTTATATATTTATTTAAATTGCGATATTTGTAAAATCAAAATAAATGACTAAAATTCAAAAATTACTTAATTGAAATTTATAAAATTACATTAATTAGATACCGAAAATGACATAATTTACATTCATAAAATTATATAAATAAAGATAAAATAAACTTCATAGTCCAAATTAGTTGGAGTGTGCCTAAATTTATTTGATGAGATCTTGTTGAAGTCGGTCGTAAGTTCATTTCTCGTGAAGTGAATTGATGAAGAAATTTTCGAAATTGAGGCAGTGCACCTTGAGATGGGTTCTCACAGGCCACTTCCGAGCTAGATTCGTCTTCATCATTGCCCCAATTAGTTGCGTTTACTCATTTATCCTTGATTATCATATTATGCATGATCATACATGCATACATGACATCGGCAATGCATGATTGGTATCACATATGCGTCGGGCCTTTCACTATCGCCCAATGTGCCTGGAGTATAACAAAAGCCCCTCAACATCCTTTCGTGCCGCCTTCGGCCTTTGACGAAACAACGCTCTCTTTGGGTCAATCGGACACGTATTCGTTTTCATGAACACTAACCACGTTGGATATATGCCATCAGCCAAGTAGAATCTCATGCTGTATTTTCGGCGATTGGTCGTGAATTCGATAGTCGGTGCCTAACAGCGCATACATTGTTGAAGATTGTGATATTAGAGTGAAGCACGAGAAAAAGTAGATTTGTATTATAAAAGAGAAAGACGAACATTCCTCTTGCGAGACCCTTCAAACTAAATTACCTAAATTCAAATCCTATACTCAAAGATAATAATAATGCATGCTTTCTTTCTAACCTCAAGAAAGTATATATAGACTCTCAATTAGACTCCTACTCTATTATGACTCTAAGGATAGACATGGAAAAAAATAGACATAAAAGAAAACATAAATCCTAAAGATAAACATAAAGGAAAAGATAAACCAAAAGATAAATCCTTAGGATAGACTCACGATCTTGATGCTTATCTGCTCTTGTTAGGTTGAGAGTCCCAGCAGCCTGTGATCCTTGCGCCTTTGTGCCATGTAGGCATCCTCCGCGCGCGCTTGCTACATGTCACGTGCGTTCTCTTTGCGCGCCTGCTGCATGTCGTCCATGTCCTCCGCGCGCGCCTGCTGCTTGTTGTGTGAATGTCGCGTGCGCTCTGCCGTCTCCACGGGCCGCTCAATATCAATAGGTGACTGGTTCAAGATATTGATGTCATTGTTTGATCTGGCGATGCATGCTAGATCCATAAACACATTGTTGATAAAATCATTGTTGGATGTATGCCCTTATATCCGCTGGTGTAGGCGTCTTCCCATGCCTTACAATTTTTCCATTGCTAATGCATACAGTCGATGCTACCTAGCATACCAGGAAAGTTGTGACGCCTCTTATGCATATTCATCAACGATTGACGTCTTGTACCGTCGGTCTTCTCAAATATGTGTCGCGGAAGGCCTCGATGACCCCGCGATAAAAAAATTCATGCTCTCCCATCCCGTTGTATGGGCGACATGGAGGTACTCGTCGAACTAGTCTGAAGCACCACTGTACATGAGCTGCCGAATCATCTTTGTGCACTTCTGCAGCTTCGAGAGTCCATTATGTCTAAGACCGTCGGGGCGCTGCTGGTAATACTCGTGATATATGCTGGGGTTTACTTTTAAATTCCAATGAAGGAATCCCCTTCCCGAGATCTCTCCAGGAATAATATGGGAAATTAAT